>JBBPBX010004394.1:6795-32942 GCA_038048925.1 Garcialebias charrua | reverse complement strand
GGCCTACTTGGAGTCCTTGGTGGTGGTGGTGGGGGTGGGGAGGGGGTTGCTGGAAGGTGCACCAGCTAGGGACTCCTTTATTCTGCTGGGGGACTTCAATGTCCATGTGGGTAATGACAGTGTGACCTGGAGGGGTGTGATAGGGAGGAACAGCCTCTCTGATCTGAACCCAAGCGGTGTTTGTTGACCTTCTGTGCTAGTCATAGTTTGTCCATCACAACACCATGTTCAAACTAAGGTTGTTCATAAGTGCATGTGGCACCCAGACACTCTAGGTCATAGATCAATGATTAACTTTGTAATTAAATTCAGTTTATTTATATAGTGCCAAATCATAACAAAGTTGTCTCAGGGCACTTTACAGGAGAATTCACATTCATAAAAAAGCCAATTTAGGCTGATTGGTAACTCTAAATTGACCCTGGGTGTGAGTGAGACAGGTCCCTCTTGTAAATGAGTCTCCGTGGCTCAACGAGGCTAGCCTGTATAAATAAAGGTTGCGTGAATTAGTAAAGTTCTCTATCTAAGGAAGGAATCCAGCAGACAAGTTGAATCTTGGCTTCAACTTGTCTGCTGGATTCCTTTGTAGTCGTGTTTTTTGTTTTGTGGCAATTTTTTTTGAATACTCTGGTGAAGAAAGGAGTTCAGCTGTCATCTCATGAGGGAGTGGCGCAGAGGTTACAGAAGATGGGCCTGTGATCGGACAGTCACAGGTTCAACTCCCGGTACCATCAACATAAAAAAATGTGGGTGGAAAAGGTGAAACACCTACACCTGCCTCCACCCTCATTTGTCCCACTCTGGCCCCTGAGCAAGGCCCTTATCCCCCCAGCATCTGCTCCCTAAACAGGTCTCTCTTAAAAATGAGTTCTCGTGACTCAATGAGATTGCCTGTATAAATAAATGGTTAAAAAAATCTCCACCTGGTAGTGAGTTGGGTCAGATGGTAGGGAAAGATGCTGGACAGACCCAGTAGTCCCAGACATGTAGTGAGGGTTTGCTGGGAATGGCTAGCAGAGAAACCCGTCAGAAAAATCTTCAACTTGCACCTCTGGGAGAGCTTTAACCACATCCCACCTGAGGCAAGGGACATTGAATCTGAGTGTGCTCTGTTCCATGCCTCAGTTGTTGAGGTAGCTACTTTGAGCTGTGGCTGCAAGGTTGTTGGTGCGTCTCACGGTGGTCATCCTCAAACTCAGTGCTGGACACCCTGGGTTAGGGAGGCTGTCTAGCTGAAGGAATTCAATAGGGCCTTGTTGGCTGGTGGAACTTCGGAGGCAGCTGAGGAGTAACAAAGGGCCAAACGATCTGCAGCCTTGGCTCGGATGTGGGAGTTCAGTGAGCTATTGCATAAAGACTCTTGATCAGCTCAGAGGAGATTCTGTCAAACCATCAGGCAGCATAGGAGGGGAAAACAGTGCTTTACTAACACCATTTTCAATGAAGGTAGGGTGTTGTTGACCTCAACCAGTGCTGTCATCAGGAGGTAATACTTTCTTGGACCTGCTCAATCATATTGGCACGTCTTCCATGGAAGAAGCTGAGTCGGAAAGCTTTGGGGTTGGTCTGTCCATAACTGTGGCTGAGGTCACAGAGGTAGTTAAAAAGTTCCACGGTAGTAGGGTTCCAGGGTTGGGTGAGCTTCATCCTAATTTCCTTAAGGCTCTGTATGTTGAGGGGCTGTCTTTGTTGACATACCTTTGTAACATCACGTGGACTTCGGGGGCAATGCCACTGGATAGGCAGATTGGGGTTGTGGGTCCCCTCTTCAAAAAGGGGGACCGGAGGGTGTGCTCCAGTTATAGGGGCATCACTTTCTTTAGCCTCCCTAGTAAGGTCTATTATGGGGTACTGGAGAAGTGAGTCTGATCGTTGGTCAAACCTCAGATCCAGGAGGAATGATGCAGGTTCTGTCTTGGCCTTGGAACACTGGATCAGCTCTTTACCCTCACTAGGGTCCTTGAGGGGTCATGGGAGTTTGCCCATCCAGTCTACATGTTTTGTGGACTTCGAGAAAGCTTTTGACCATGTTCCTTAGGGTACACTTTGTAGGGTGTGGTGCTCCGTGTGAGATTGTGCGCCCGTTGCTACAGGCTGTTTGGTCCCTTTACAAGCGGTGCAAAAGGTTTGTTTGCATTAACTACAAAGTACTGTATAGTAATTCGGACCCCTTCAGAGTGGGAGTTGGACGCCACCAGGACTGCCCGTTGTCACTGATTCTGTTCATAACTTTTATGGACAGAATTTCTCAGTGCAGCCAGCAGGCGGAGGAATTCCAGTTTGGTGGGCTCAGGATTTCATCTCTGCTCTTTGCAGATTATGTGGTCTTGTTGGCGTCATTGTGCCGTGATCTTCAGCTCTCACTGGAGCGGTTTGCAGCCGAGTGTAAAGCAGATGGGATGAGAATCAGCTCCAAATCTGAGGCCATGGTCCTCAACCATAAAAGGATGGATTGCTCTCTTTGGGTCGAGGGTGAGGTTCTGCCTCAAGTGGAGGAGTTCAACTACACAACATACCCTTTCACTTCTACGCCAATGACTGTCAAATTTACTTCCCTCTAAGACATAGTGGTACATGCTCTATTCAACCTCTGCTTGACTGCCTGGCTGACACCAGGGACTGAATGACATTAAATATCTTAAGTTTCAATGAAAAAATGTCTAAAGTCATGTTTTTTCTCTCCCAACAACACTATCACGAACCACTGCATCGACCTTTCCAATGTAGCCCTGTCAAAAAAAACAAAGAGTCACAAATCGGAGTGATAATGGACCCTTCCATGAAACTTAACAGTCAGTAAACATGTGTTAAATCCTGTTTTTTTTCCAGCTGATGCAACTGTCTAAGTTGAAGACCATACTGTCCAAAGATAACCTAGAGACAGTAATACACTCATACATAACATCTAGGCTCGATTACTGCAATTCGCTCCTGTTTGGTATCAGTCAGACCACCATTGCACGACTGCAACTGGTCCAGAATGCAGCAGCCTGATTTTTAACCAGTACCGGTAGCACATTACACCAGTTTTGGCCTCCCTGCACTGGCTACCAGTTCACCTTCAAATCCAGTTAAAAAATACTTTTGTATGTCTACAAATCGCTGAACAGTTTTGTCCCCCGCTATCTCTCTGATTTGCTACAGCCGTATGTCCCACCATGTTCTCTGAGGTCAGCGGACCAGTTACTTCTCACAGATCCAGGAACTCATCTTAAACACAGAGGTGACAGAGCCTTCTCTGTAGCAGGCCCAAGACTTTGGAACGAGTTACCTCTGCTCGTCAGACAGGCCCCCTTCTTCTCGGTTTTCAATCTCCACTAAAAAACTTACTATCGTAGCTTTCAACGCCAGATGATCTGTGTTTGAACCTGTATGCTTCACATAGGTTAGTCGCTATATTTATTATCTGTGACGTTTTTATGTCTATATTCTGATTTTACTCCATTTTGTATTTTGCTTTGTGTGTTGCCTGTTTTTCTGTTTGTACAGCACTTTGGTTGGCCTTGTCACTGTTTTAAGTGCTCTATAAATAAAATAGTATTTTCATTCATTCATTCATTCAACCTTTATTTAGGCAGGTTAATCCCATTGAGCCTCGATGACTCATTTACAAGAGATACCTGGCTACAAACAAAGAATGATGACAACAGCAACAGTAGATTATCCTTGGACAATCAACAATAGACAATCATAAGAGGCATAAAGATTTTTTTTTAACAAGTTAAAACAAATATGTCAAATTAGCAAACAGACATATTATAAGGCAGATGTAGAAAATCAAAAACAGGAACATGTCTGCATTGGTTTTTGCCAGGATTCCAACAGATTCCCAAAGCCATTTAGAGAGGTCAAGGTCGAGAGCTTCAGATCTTTTTGTAAGATATTCCATGAAGCAGGAGCGGAGTAGGAGAAGGCCTTTTGTCAAGTTCAGTCCTCACTGAGGGAACACTGCAGGTAATCATGTCCTGAGAGCGCACGCTGTAGCTGCACTCACACAGAGACATGTAGGAGGAGATGTATGAAGGCAGCAGACCAAGAAGTGATTTAAAGATGAAAATGTACCAGTGGAAGAGTCTGTGTGAGGTTAATGATGTCCAGTTAACCAGTGAATACAGGGTGCAGTGGTGGGTACGATAATCACAGCCAGTTATGAATCTTAGTGCACCATGATAGACACATCCAACATCCGCAGGGTGCTTGTAGGAGCATTCATGTAGAGAATGTCACCGTAATCAATGGAGGGAAGGAAAGTCACAGATACAAGGTGTTTCCTAGCATTCAGAGTTAGACAGGATCTGTTTCTGAAAAAGAAACCCAGTTTAACTTTCAGTTTCTTTACTAGGTTTTACACGTGGAGTTTAAAAGAGAGCTGTGAATCGACCAGGATACCCAAATATTTATAGCAATCATGGTATGGTATGGTAAATATATTGGGGTTTCATTCACAAGTGAGGGAAGAATGGAGCATGAGATTGACAGACAGATTGGTGCAGCGTCTGCAGTATTGCGGAATCTGTGCCGGTCTGTTGAGCTGAAGAGGGAGCTGATCTGTAAGGCAAAGCTCTTTGTTTACCAGTCAGGCTACATTCATACCCTCATCTATGGTCATGAACTCTGGGTAGTGACTGAAAGAATGAGATTGCAGATACTGTACAGGCGGTTGAAACAAGTTTACTCCACAGGGTAGCTGGACTCTCCCTTAGAGACAGGGTGAGAAGTTCATTTAGCTAGGAGGGACTCAGAGTAGAACCGTTGCTCCTCCACATCGAGAGGAGCCAGTTGAGGTGGTTCAAGAATCTGGTAAGATGCTCCCTGGTGTCTCCCTGGAGAGGTGCATGTTAGACTGGGAGGAGACCCCCGAGAATACCCAGGACACGCTGGAGAGACAACGTTTCTCAGTTGGCCTGGGATGGAATGCCTTGGATTCCTCCCAAAAGAGCTGGAAGAGGTGGCTTTGGAAAGTCTGGATCTCCCTGATCAAGCTGTTGCCCCCCAGACTCAGCTACAGAATAAGCGGAAGATAATGAATGGATGGATGGGATGGAGTATTTTTATTTACGTTTGGCGTTCGTTTTGAGACCTCATTTCTTAAATGTATCTCTTAAAATACTGACAGTTTTTGTCCACACCATTAGTTGTACATCAGATAAGATCTGCTCGGCTCTGCCCGAGCTGAGTTTTAAACTATCATGGGAATAAAGCAGCAAAAGGTCTGAGATGAAATATTAATACCAATGATATACTTGCTACATCATACTGATCTTTAATGGTTTTATTTTTACATACTTCAATGATTTCCTGTGGGATCAATGAAGTTCTTATCTTATAAATAACCAAAGGTTCGTTTGATTTGATTAATTTGTAATTTTAAACTTAATATTGTACTTTAATTTACTTTGGGGTTTTTCGTACCGCAAAGGCTAAAGCTTACTGTTAAAAATAAATTTAAAAGAAAATTAGATGGGTTTTTTTGGTGGTGGTGGTGGGGGGATACAGTCATTTAGATTAATTTAATAATAAATAAATTAGACAATAACTTATTTAAAATGGGACTATTTGATGGAGGCGGCCCCAAATCTGAAGTAATCATAAACAGATAAATTTCTCTCAAACTGAAAACATGTCAAAGAATAAATCAGTGGACATGGTCTGATTAAAATACTGCCTGATGAAACACAACCCTAACTTTATTAAAGATTAATTAATTATTATCTTTGATGACAGTAATTCCAGTCTTTTTGAGTCTGCAGACTGTCTCCATTCATACATCAGATGATTCTTCATTCTTTGGCAGGTATGATCACCATGCCACTTCAACAGACCCACAAAGAATACTGATTCAGTTTATTCATGTTTTGTCTTCACCGTCCTCATCCTTTTCTTCTTTTTCTGCAAACCAAACATGTGGGATGATTTGGTACAGATTTACAGCAGAAAGATTACATTACTGTCTGAGAATCCACATTGTGTTTCAAGATAGCTGCATTTGGACACACACATTTTCCAGAGCAGAGAAGAGCAGCGTAGTGATTAGGGATGAGGTCAGCCCACGGTACCGACAGCAGAGGAAGCAAAAAGACGGAGCTAACGTTAATTTCTCTTTAATGCTCCCATTGATCTCCATCATCAAATCAAGAGAATAGGATGTCCGCCAGACAGAACATCGAAGCACTTTCATCTTTATATTCCACGATACTAATAGGATTTGTCACAGACGGGCAAATATAATAGTCTTTTCTTCATCATATTCTTGCATCATTAAGCTGCCAATGTCTTTTTTCATTTTCTTGTACGTTTTTTGAAGCAGGACACCCCACCTTCTGAGGTAACAGTTTTTTATTACATGCTAATTTCCGACATGGTCCATTCATCTCAAGTGTCGCCACTGGACAGCCAAACTGAAAGAGGCCCGCTGATATTTTCATTCCTCATCCTGCAAAAACCCACATATTGTCCTTTTCTATAAGCTGTGTTTTATTTGCATTTCTGGCCCCAGAGATGAGGAATGTAATCTGGCAGGAGCAGTGAGAGCCCACAGCCTCACAGTTTTATGTGTCCTGCTTCACCGAGGACCCGTGCCATTTATCACGTCTTCCTGTTACAGTGCCTTTTATGACTTACATTGATCATCAAGGTGTATAACGACTATCACCCAAAGTGCCTTATTTCACCCACCCCACACCACCACCACTACGCAGAACTGGCTGACATCTCACTCTGTGTATTAAAAGTTAAAATGGTATTCAGAGATCGCATGGTGAGAATAAACATTTATATTAAGATGATTTTAAAATATCCATCTTTGTGGGGTTGTTTCAGGAAGGTAAAATAACAGTTCAGTAAATTAAACCAGGGATTATTTTTGATGGGGTACAATTTAAGTAAAATACTTTGTACATTGTGATGGCTGAGTAAATACTAAATACTTACACAATCTAGAGTAAGATTTAAAGCCTAGATCTTCTTGAAGAAATGTCCCTGATCTCTGAGTTTGAGTTTAAAATGAAATAATTTTATGATGAGAAATCAGCTTGTCTCATGCAATAAATCCCGTTTGTGTTGTGAATGATTATCAGTTACTACCAATGTCAATATCAACAAAGTATTTATACAGACCATAAAAACAACAAAACTTAAGCAAAGTACTTTACAATTTAGCCAAATTAAAATATAAAACAATAAGAAGAAGGAAGAACAAGAGATCTCGTGTCACTATGGAAACACAAGAAAGTAAAAAATAAATGCAAACAAATAAACTAAAGAAAAAAATCAGCTCTAACTGGTTCTCAAACTCTGCTTGAATCAAATGCCAGGGAAAAAAGATGAGTCTTGAGGAAAGATTTAAAAGTCTGAATAGTCTCAGCAGTCTTTAAATGATCAATTAAACTATTACACACTTTTGGAGCAGCAACCACAAAAGCCCTATCACCTCTGGACTTCAGTTTGGATCTCAACCACACTTTGTTGTATACGTAGACAGTTAAAGAGTGATTCCAGTGGAGTGACCCTGTCTATTTTAATGGGCAGATACAACTGAACATCATCAGAAAAGCAGTGAGAAGGAATATATTTTCTAAAATAATTGACCCCGAAGGCAACATATAAGGGTTAAAAAGCAATGTACCTAAAGTAGACCCTCGAGGAACCCCACAAGTCAGAGAAGCTGCAGACAAAGAACATTCATTTAACATCTTACCTCTCCATTAATCTGGTTTCAGGAAACAACACAGCACAACAACTGCTTCACTGAAGGTTCTGAATGATGTTGTTGAAGCATTGGATGCTAAGGACTATTGTGCTGCACTTTTCTTAGACCTGTCTAAAGCTTTTGACACAGTGGATCATAACATCCTGTGTCATAAGCTCTCAGAAATCGGTTTCTCAGATCACACCATTGGTTGGTTTTCTAACTATCTTTCCGATTGGAGGCAATGTGTTCAACATAATGGTACTTCCTCCAGTTACTTAACAGTCAACAATTGTGTACCACAAGGCTCAGTCTTAGGACCCACCCACTTTACAATCTAGATAGGTAATGTAGGTCAGAGCATCCCTGATGCATCCTTACATTTCTATGCTGATGACACTTTGTTTATTGTTGAGCTAAAACAGTAGCTAAGGCTTTCCAGCTTTTGCAATCCGCTTTTGACGTAATCCAGTCAGATTTGTTCTGTCTCAAACTTGTATTAAATGCTGATAAAAACCAAAGGGATGCTTTTTTTCAAACAGGAAGTCGGTCCCAGCAGTTCTTCCTCTGATTTTATCCTCAAATGGTGTCCCTATTGAGTTTGTTGATTCCTATAATATTTGGGTATCTTGGTCTACTCGCATCTCTCGTTTAAGCTCCATGTGGAAAACCTAGTAAAGAAACTGAAAGCTAAACTGGGTTTCTTTTTCAAAAACAGATCATGTCTAACTCTGAATGCTAGGACACTCCTTGTAACTGTGACTTTCCTTCCCTCCATTGATTAAGGTGACATTATCTACCGTATTCGTCGGATTATAACACGCTGCTGTGTATAACACGCTTTGTCCAATTATTGCCAATAAATTGGAAAAATCCGTAAATAACACGCTTCATCATACAACACGCATCTATTATGCGTCACCGCTACGCGACGCATCAGCGCCTCATTTGCCCTGCTTAAAATGGCGGCCACAGAAGCGAGCGAGCATGAAGAACTTCACAAGAAAACACGGTAAAAACAATTATTTCTTTGCGAGAAAAAAATATATTTCTTAGCTGACTTTATAGCACAAGGGTTCCTGAGCTTAACCGTTTCACGAAATGGTCAAATCTGCTGGATTAAAAAAAGTAGTTCGCCATTTCATGCGAGCGGGTGGGACAGCTTTATTTCTTTAAATTTAGCTAAATAAACGCTTAAAAAATATATTTCTTAGCTGACTTTATAGCACAAGGGTTC
Source organism: Garcialebias charrua (assembly GCA_038048925.1). Taxonomy (NCBI): domain Eukaryota; kingdom Metazoa; phylum Chordata; class Actinopteri; order Cyprinodontiformes; family Rivulidae; genus Garcialebias; species Garcialebias charrua. The sequence continues at coordinate 24,018 of JBBPBX010004394.1, read as the reverse complement.
CTGAGCTTAACCGTTTCATGAAATGTTCAAATCTGCTAGATTACAAATTGTTTCGGTTTTTTCATTCATTCAACCTTTATTTAGTCAGGTAAATCTTTTGAACCTCATGGGCTCATTTACGAAAGCGACCTGCTAAAACTAAAGAACAATGAACAGCAGTGGTAGAATTTCCTTAAACAATAAACAATAAACAAACAAACAATAAACAATAGAAAACAAAAGAGAGAAAAAAACAAAAGAAAGTTTTTTTTTTTTTTTTAACAAAGTATCAAAAAACTAGCAAAACATTATAAGGTAGACGTATAAAATCAAAGACAGGAACAAATCTGCATTGGTTTTTGCCAGGATTCCAACAGATTCTGAAAACCATTTAGAGAAGTCAAGGTCGAGAGCTTCAGATCTTTTTGTAAGATATTCCATGAAGCAGGAGCGGAGTAGGAGAAGGCCCTTTTTCCAAGTTCAGTCCTCACTGACGGAACACTGCAGGTAATCATGTCCTGAGAGCGCACGCTGTAGCTGCACTCACGCAAAGACATGTAGGAGGAGATGTATGAGGGCAGCAGACCAAGAAGTGATTTAAAGATGAAAATGTACCAGTGGAAGAGTCTGCGTGAGGTTAATGATGTCCAGTTAACCAGTGAATACAGGGTGCAGTGGTGGGTACGATAATCACAACCAGTTATGAATCTTAGTGCACCATGATAGACAACATCCAACATCCGCAGGGTGCTTGTAGGAGCATTCATGTAGAGAATGTCACCGTAATCAATGGAGGGAAGGAAAGTCACAGATACAAGGCGTTTCCTAACATTCAGTGATAGACATGATCTGTTTCTGAAAAAGAAACCCAGTTTAACTTTCAGTTTCTTCACTAGGTTTTCCACGTGGAGTTTAAAAGAGAGATGTGAATCGATCAGGATACCCAGATATTTATAGGAATCAACAAACTCAATAGGGACACCATTTGAAGATAAAATCAGAGGAGGATCTGCTGGAACCGCCTTCCTATTTGAAAAAAACATCCCTTTTGTTTTATCAGCATTTAGGACAAGTTTGAGACGGAACAAATCTGACTGGATGATGTCAAAAGCGGATTGCAGTAACTGGAAAGCCTTAGCAACTGTTTTAGCTCGGCAGTAAACAACTGTATCATCAGCATAGAAATGTAAGGATGCATCAGGGATGCAGTGACCTACATTAGCTATGTAGATTGTAAAGAGAGTGGGTCCTAAAACTTCTTCCAAATGGTCGCGTGCACTACTAAAGTAAATTGTAAAAAATTGAATTTTATCTCAAATGTCTTATACAGCTAATAATTTGTAAATGACCACCAAATTACGCTCTGTAAGTTTCAAGAAAATCCGCGGTGTGGTTTATGAGTTATCTTGCTAACAAAAACAGCGAACCTCACAGCTAACAGCAGCTACATCCAGAGCAGGAGGCGGGCAACGACAGTCAGTCCAACCAGAGGAGGCTTTTTTCAGACACATGAGCTAGAAACGTTCTGGAAGTGGTCCCCTAGCGGACAAAAGTGGTACTGCACCATTTTTTTTGCCCAAAATGAAAAACGGCGATATCAGAGCCAAAAATGGGTCTAAAAATATGGGGAAAAATCCACAAATAACACGATTCAGCGTATAACACGCAGGACATTCAAATGAGCAAAAAAAAAAAACTGTGCGTTTTACTCTGACAAATACGGTACATGAACGCTCCTACAAGCACCCTGCAGATGTTAGATGCTGTCTATCATGGTGCACTAAGATTCATAACTGGCTGTGATTATCATACCCACCACTGCACCCTGTATTCACTGGTTAACTGGACATCATTAACTTCACGCAGACTCTTCCACTGGTACATTTTCATCTTTAAATCACTTCTTGGTCTGCTGCCCTCATACATCTCCTCCTACATGTCTCTGTGTGAGTGCAGCTACAGTGTGCGCTCTCAGGACATGATTACCTGCAGTGTTCCGTCAGTGAGGACTGAACTTGGACAAAAGGGCCTTCTCCTACTCTGCTCCTGCTTCATGGAATATCTTACAAAAAGATCTGAAGCTCTTGACCTTGACCTCTCTAAATGGCTTTAAGAATCTGTTGGACTCCTGGCAAAAACCAATGCAGACATGTTCCTGTTTTTAGTTTTCTGAATTTGCCTTATAATCTAGATGTTTTTGCTACTTTGTGGGACATCTTATTTTAAGTTGTTTAAAAAAATATCTGTCTGCCTCTTTTATGATTGTCTTTTGTTATTGCTGTTGTCATCATTCTTTGTTGAAACCAGGTCTCTCTTGTAAATGAGTCCTCGAGGCTCAATGGGATTAACCTGTCTAAATAAAAGTTGAATGAAAATGCCCCTAAATGAACAGAAAACTCCTGTTGGTCAGGTAAGATTTACGTTACATTTTACTTCAGTACAGTATCTGTAAAATTGACCAAGTTTTAGCCAATTCTAGCTAATATTCATGACACTGTGCAGCCATATTTATTTTGTTTGACTTTTTCAGGTTATCTGTTGCAGATGTGTCATTTTTATCATTAATGTTTATTCAACCCAGACTTCAAGACACTGGCACCATGGGCACAGTTAATAAAACAGTAAGTGGTTTAGTTACAAATAATGGTGTGGCCAGGGTGCGGGTGGATCTGCAGGAGATAGGAGATGGTGAGTATTTTTCATTCAACCTTTATTTAGGCAGGTTAATCCCATTGAGCCTCGAGGACTCATTTACAATTGAAACCTGGATAATACTGTAGTAGATAGGTCTTAATTATTCTCATAACCTATAAAAAAATAAGCATCAAGTAAGCCCCAATAAGATCTTCTCATTGGACTAATCATTATTACCTCCCTTATTTCAGTATACTCACTCTATACATTTTCCTACAGCCGTCTCCTGTATTCCTGTATACTGTAATCACTTGGGAATAAAATCACTTACCTTTTATGAGTTGGTTTTATGTGTCTCAGTCAGAGCTCTGGGTACTGAAGAATCTAATATAAATGTGATATACAGAGAAGACACAAAGGTTAATAATTTTCACTTAAGAAAATATCACTAGGACCGTATTGAATCACCATTTGGTAATCAACGTTCCTGCACTGGGTTCTGGTCAAAGTCAACCTTATATGCTTGTGAAGCCTCAACAGCTGGTGAACAGCTGGGATCAGTTAGCTTCACCCTGACACTTAGGAGCTCCAAGAAGTGGTTAGAGGCGAAAAACATCAGAATCCCCTCAAGATGTACATCCAGTTATTATTTGGTAGGTAAATTAAATGAATGTTTTAAGAACCGGTTTTAAACATTTTAATCTAGGCTCTGTCCTCTTCATTTTCTTGCTTTTACTATTAAAAAACTTTATGAGACACATCAGTAATAACCAGTCTAAAGTTGTGCTGTCATCTGTGTGTACCACCATCATGATGACATCTGGACCTTCCCTGCTGATCCAGTCCTTGGTATCCTTTTTGTTGACATTGGGACTTCCTTCATCCCGGTTCCTCTTTGAGTTATGAGTATCCATTGAGAATATTCCACCATCTTCATTCCACAGTGCCAACTGGTGGCATCTACCACTTTTTTTTTACCAATGGATGCCTTCATTCTGACACCTGCTTGAAATGCTAAGGTGCCAAACCTGCTTGCTATGCTGATGGGATCTTTGTTTGGTTTTTACTTTGGATCGAGTGTTTCCACTTTAGATCTATTGCTCTGCCTACCGGATCATTGTTTTCCACTCAGTGCTACAAAGGATAGCACAACTTTGACCGATGGAGCTTCATCCAAGACTAAGCATTATCTTTGGAATATTCAGTAGTCCCTTGTTTATCGAGGGGGATCTGTACCCTGAAGCCCCGCGATAAGTGAAAAAAACCACCAAGTAGGAATAGTAGTATAGTAGGTTGTAGTTTATTTTATCCTTCCATCCATTTTCTTCTGCTTATCCGGGGTTGGGTCACTGGGGTAGCAGCATAAGTAGGGAGGCTCAGACTTCCTTCTCCCCAGCCACTTGCGTCAGCTCCTTCAGGGGAATCCCAATCCCAAGGTGCTCTCAGGCCAGCCAAGAAACATAGTCCCTCCAGAGTGCCCTGGGTCTTCCTCTGGGTCTCCTCCTGGTGGGACATGCCCGGAACACCTCCCCAGGGAGGCATCCAGGAGGCATCCTAACCAGATGCCCGAGCCACCTCAACTGGCTCCTCTCGAGGTGGAGAAGCAGCGGCTCTACTCTGAGTCCTTCCCGGATGACCAAGCTTCTCATCCTATCTCTAAGGAAGAGCCCAGACACCCTGCGGAGAAAACTCATTTTGGCCACCTGTCTCCGTGATCTTGTTCTTTTGGTCACAGACCAAAGCTCATGACCATAGATGAGGGTAAGAATGTAGATCGACCTGTACATTGAGAGCTTTGCCTTTTGACTCAGCTCTCTCTTCACCACGACAGACTGGTACAGCACCCGCTTCACTGCGGACACTGCACCTATCCGCCTATTGATCTAACGCTCCATTTTTCCCTCATTCATGAACAAGATCCCAAGATACTTAAACTCCTCCACTTGGGGCAGGACCTCCACCCTGACCCGGAGAGGTCCCTCTACCCTTTTCCGGCTCAAGACCATGGCCTCAAATTTGTAGGAAATTATCCTCATCCAGGCCGTGTCACTCAGCTATGAATTGCTCCAGCGAACGCTGTAGATCACGACCTGATAAAGCCAATAGGACCACATCATCTTAAAAAAAAACAGAGAAGCGATCCTAAGTCTACCAAAATAGATCCTCTCAACACCTTGGCTGCACCTAGAAATTCTGTCCATAAAAGTTATGAACAGGATCGGTGACAACGGGGAACCTTGACGGAGTCCAACTCTCACTGGAAATGAGTACGACTTACTGCCGGCAATGTGGACCAAGCTCTGACACCAGACGTACAGGGACCTAACAGTCCATATCAAAGAACCTGGTACCCCATACTCCCGGAGTACTCCCCAAAGGGCTCCCAGAGGGATGTAGTCGAATGCCTTCTCCAAGTCCACAAAGCACATGTAAACAGGTTGGGCAAACTCCCACGCACCCTCCAGGACCCTGCTGAGGGTGTAGAGCTGGTCCAGTGTGCCACGACCAGGACGAAAACCACACTGCTCCTCCTGAATCCGAGGTTCGACTTTCAGATGGACCCTCCTCTCCAGAACCCCCGAATAGACCTTACCAGGGAGGCTTAAGAGTGTGATCCCCCTGTAGTTGGAACACACCCTACGGTCCCCCTTTTTAGATAGGGGGACCACCACCACCCGCAGTCTGCCAATCAAGGGGTTTTGCACCCAATGTCCACACAATATTGCAGAGTCGTGTAAGCCAACACAACCCCACTATAAACTCCTCCCACACCGAAGTTTTTGTCTCAGTGACCACCCGAGCCACATGCCGCTTGGACTGCCAGTACCCACCAGCTGCATCCGATGTCCCACAGACCAAAAAGGCCTGATAGGACTCCTTCTTCAGCCTGACAGCATCCCTCACTGCCAGTGTCCTCCGAGTTCCAGGGTTACCACCACGGCAGGAATGACAACCTTGCAGCCACAGCTCCGATAAGCCACCTCGACAATAGAGGTGATGAACATGGTCCACTCTGACTCATTGTCCCCTACCTCCCCCAGAACGTGTTTGAAGCTCTCCCAGAGGTAGGAGTTAAAGCTCTGTTTCATGGGAGACTCTGCCCGATGTTCCCAACAGACATTCACAATACATTTTGGTCTGTCAGGTCTGACCAGAACCCCCCACCACCACCACCACCACCATCTGAGCCAACTCTCCACCAGGTAGTGGTCAGTGGACAGCTCAGCCCCTCTCTTCACCTGAGTGTCCAAGACATGTGACTGCAGATCAGATGAGATGACAACAAAGTTGATCATCGAATTGCGGACAAGGGTGTCCTGGTGCCAAGAGCACATATATGCCCTATGCTTGAACATGTTGTTAATTATGGACAATCCATGACGAGCACAAAAGTCCAATAACAGAACACCACTCAGGTTCAAATCAGGTGAGCTGTTCCTCCCAACCACACCCCTCCAGTTCTCACTGTCATTTCCCACGTGAGCGTTGAAGTCCCCCAGCAGAACAAGGGAGTCCCCAGGAGGCGCACTCTCCAATACCCCCTCCAAGGACTCCAAAAAGGGTGGGTAATCTGAGCTGCCGTTTGGTGCATAGGCACAAACAACAGTCAGAGCCCGTCCCCCCACACGTAGGCGAAGGGAGGCTACCCTCTCGTTCACCGGGGTGAACCCCAATGTACAGGCACCAAGATGGGGGGCAACAAGTATGCCCACTCCTGCTCGGCACCTCTCACCAGGGGCAACTCCAGAGTGGAAGAATGTCCAACCCCTCTAAAGGAAACTAGTTCCAGAGCCATGCGTTGAGATGAGTCCAACTATTTCTAGCCAGAAGCTCTCAACCCCACACACCAGCTCAGGCTCCTTCCCCACCAGAGAGGTGACATTCCACATCCCAATAGCCAGCTTCTGTAGCCGAGGATCAGACCGCCAGGAGCTGAGACCTGGTGACATGATGCAACTTTGTGTCTGGTTATGTCATTTTTAGCTGATGAATGTGATAAATCATTTCCTGGCTTGCAGTGATAATAAATTACTTGATCTGGTCACATTAAAGAAATTCTCTCAACCAAAATCTAGAGCAAACTATTCATGAAAATAGTCAAACTTTGTCTAAATATGTTCCATTATAAAAGACAAAATAATTCCTGCTCAAAGAGTTATATTTTCCTTAGATATGAGAATTAGTCCTTGACTGATTAATTATTGTTTAGATTGTTCATTACTGATTTATTACTTTTAAAACCAGTTATTCTACCAATTATTGTCCTTTATCATTTATGTTTGTTGTTGATTCTCAGTTTGATTACGGTAATTGTTTGTCTAATAAAACGTCAAAGACAAATTTGGTCTCTTCATTTGGATTCATTTGTTCTGGTATAGAACTCCCTGTAATTAACAGATTCTACTTCAGTGACTGAGTTCTGATTATTAAAGGGTGAATAAATTAATGAAGTTGTTATTTGTCAATAATCTGACCACCTGGTGCCTCATTTTAACGAGAGCTAACTACCATAAGTTCTGGTGTATAAGTCGCAACAGTAAAAAAAAGCATAATGAAGAGAAAAAACATATATAAATTGCTTCAGCGTATAAGTGGCATTTATTATGCATCATGGCTGACCCGTCGCATTTATTATGTGTTCCTTTAATGGTTAAAACAGATTCATTTCGCCTGGGTTGCGTGGCACCATTCATCCATCCATAAATCCAGCCATCCATCCATTCATACATCCATCCATCCATCGTGACCGGAGCCGCTAGCGCTCCAGTGTTCCTCCGCCTGCACCAGCTGAGTAAAGTGAGCACGCACAGGAGGACCCGCTGTTGCAGTTCTTCGAATTTAAAGTGTCAGTCAAAAATTGTTTTGAAAATAGAAAGAAGACATATAATCACTTCGGCATATAAGTCGCAGGACTGACAAATCTATGCAAAAAACTGCAACTCCTACTCTGGAAAATATGGTAAATGAACAAGTGTAGTGAATATGCAGAGCAAGTGTCACCCTTCTTCCTCCATCACTCATATATGCTACACCTGAGGGTTTCATCAAAATCTATCCAGTGGTTTATGACCTATTTTTGCTCACAAGCAAAGTTGACTCCAAACATGTTGTGGCAAAACCAAACGATAAAAAAATGAAATAACATCTTGCATGATATGTTAGTTTAGGTTTGACTTGATTGAGTTCATTGTTCAGATTAGACAGCTCACCCAGCACATTTAAATGAGATATCTGAGACGATTTATGGTGGGGATGGCGTGCTGTTGACCTCAACTCGGGATGTTGTGAGTCGGTGGGCGGAATACTTCGAAGACCTCCTCAATCCTACTGGCACGTCTTCCACTGAGGAAGCGGAGCCTGGGGACTTTGGGTCGGGCTCTCCAATCTCTGGAGCTGAGGTCACCGAGGTGGTTAAAAAGCTCCGCGGTGGCAGGGCTCCAGGGGTGGATGAGATTCGCCCTGAGTTCCTTAGGGCTCTGGATGTTGTGGGGTTGTGTTGGCTTACGCGACTCTGCAATATCGCGTGGACATCGGGGGCAGTTCCCTTGGATTGGCAGACTGGGGTGGTGGTTCCCCTATTCAAAAAGGGGGACCGTAGGGTGTGTTCCAACTATAGGGGGATCACACTCTTAAGCCTCCCTGGTAAGGTCTATTCAGGGGTTCTGGAGAGGAGGGTCCGTCGGATAGTCGAACCTCGGATTCAGGAGGAGCAGTGTGGTTTTCGTGCTGGTCGTGGAACACTGGACCAGCTCTACACCCTCAACAGGGTCCTGGAGGGCGCGTGGGAGTTTGCCCAACCAGTTTACATGTGCTTTGTGGACTTGGAAAAGGCATTCGACCGCGTCCCTCGGGGGGTTCTGTGGGGGGTACTCCGGGAGTATGGGGTACCAGGCCCATTGATATGGGCTGTTAGGTCCCTGTACGACCGGTGTCAGAGCTTGGTCCGCATTGCCGGCAGTAAGTCAGGCTCGTTTCCAGTGAGAGTTGGACTCCGCCAAGGTTGCCCTTTGTCACCGATTCTGTTCATAACTTTTATGGACAGAATTTCTAGGCGCAGCCAAGGTGTTGAGAGGATCCGTTTTGGTGGCCTTAGAATCGCTTCTCTGTTTTTTGCAGATGATGTGGTCCTATTGGCTTCATCAGATCGTGATCTACAGCTTTCGCTGGAGCGGTTTGCAGCCGAGTGTGATACGGCCGGGATGAGGATCAGTTCCTCCAAATCCGAGGCCATGGTCTTGAGCCGGAAAAGGGTAGCATGCCCTCTCCGGGTCGGGGATGAGGTCCTGCCCCAAGTGGAGGAGTTTAAGTATCTCGGGGTCTTGTTCACGAATGAGGGAAAACTGGAGCGTGAGATCGATAGGCGGATAGGTGCAGCATCCGCAGTGAAGCGGGCTCTGTACCGGTCTGTCGTGGTGAAGAGAGAGCTGAGTCGAAAGGCAAAGCTCTCAATTTACCGATCGATCTACGTTCCCACCCTCATCTATGGTCATGAGCTTTGGGTTGTGACCGAAAGAACGAGATCTCGGATACAAGCGGCTGAAATGAGTTTTCTCCGCAGGGTGTCTGGACTCTCCCTTAGAGATAGGGTGAGAAGCTCGGTCATCCGGGAGGGACTCGGAGTAGAGCCGCTGCTTCTCCACATCGAGAGGAGCCAGTTGAGGTGGCTCGGGCATCTGGTTAGGATGCCTCCTGGACGCCTCCCTGGTGAGGTGTTCCGGGCATGTCCCACCGGGAGGAGGCCCAGAGGAAGACCCAGGACACGCTGGAGGGACTGAGAGAAACGCAATTTCGGTCTTGTGTATGTCCTGTACATATTGCAGTTCTGACAATAAAGTTGACTTTGACTTTGACTTTCTCGGCTGGCCTGGGAACGCCTTGGGATTCCCCCAGAGGAGCTGCTCCATGTGGCTGGGGAGAGGGAAATCTGGGCCTCCCTACTTAGGCTGCTACCCCCGCGACCCGACCCCGGATAAGCGGACGAAAATGGATGGATGGATGGATGGATGGATCTGAGCCAGTGCTCAGATCATATGACAAAGACTAGTCTCAGCTACTGCCCCATCAAATGACAAATCAAAATCTGTAAAACTGGTGACAGTTGGCTGTGGCATCCATTTTCAATTAGGTTGACTCCAAAAGGTGAGTTATAGTAGTACATCCAAGGATTATTTCCTACATGTTTGATTAAAATTATCCCAGTGATAGCTATTTTGCTAATAAACAGACATGAAGAAACAAATTTATTGTCCATATTTGAATTCCAGCAATGGACAATAATAATATAAGCTTTATTTACTCAGCTATGGCATAAAACAGTGAGTCTATATGTCTGTGGTCAGGTTGTTGCTGCCATCAATCATAGCCAGCACAGTGACGACATGACTGAGCCACTGACATTCAGGCATAAATCTGCAGCGGAGAGACACACAATGTACCAAGCCAAAGAAGAAGGTGATTTCTGGACTGAACCATGTGACACATGAGGACGTGCAGCTTCATTACTGAAAGCACGAAGCAGAAAGGTTACAGCTCTGTCCAAACTAATTGAACAAGCAGCAGCTGCAGAAACACAAAGCCATTCTTCCCATTACTAATTAGTGTGCAATAAATAAATTAAAACATAATCTCAAAATCCAGAGAAATAACACCCTTTATTGTTAAAGGCCTGGCATCTGTTGACCACCACTTTTCATCCCTCAGTTTCAGACTCAGGTCGTCTTTCACTGACAAATGACAGAGATGTAGCTGTTTTACTCAAACATTATCAGACAGTGATCAGAGTGTGTGCTCTGAAGGACTCGCCGCTTCTACTACTACACTGAATTTAAGATCAGAATCTGTCAAACCTGCTGACTTTTAGCCTCTGTTGTGTTTTCTGAAGCCTGTTGGTTGTTGTCATGGTAATGTGTATCATTTGTACTCACCATGCTCCATACTTTTCTGCTCTTGTACTGTGATGAGAATAATAGTCTTGGTGTGACCGGTCAGTAAGAGATAGTTTTTATTGTCCTCAAGGTTTGATTGATATATTGATATGCAAGGCCAGATCTACCATACAGGCAATCTAGGCACGTGCCCAGGGGCCCTTGGTACAGAGGGGCCCTCTGCCAGCAGAATTGTTTTTGCCGCAACAAACACCGGGTGCTCTGACTCCACTCATCCATGCGACACAGCACTGTGAGGGAGGATGGTGAAGCTGCTCACAATAACGGTTGCGATGGGGCAGAGTGAATTTCCTGTTTTCAAAATAAAACACAAAACTCAATCAAATTCACATATCTCACCTTATTCCTGGTGCTTTTACTGTAGAAATGTTTCTCCAAGAAACTTCCGGTCCGACACGGGAAGTATCAGTAATAGAACACCCGCTTCGGATGTTATCAACCATAAAATGGGCGCTATCATCTGTTATCATCACCATTCGTTGCGGTCAGGATGCCCATCTTCTACATCCTAGCAGGTTTAAATGTACGTTATCACCGTTACAATGGATGACAACATGCTCCGTTTAGCTACGTGGTTAGGTTTCGATTTCTGTTTCTTGGGTTAGGTTTAGGGTCTTGGTTAGGTTTAGGCACAAGAGTGAGCTTTGGTTAGGTTTAGGGTTGGACATCTGGGTCAGGGTTAAGGTTAGGTTTAGGGAAACGGTTACATAAGCTGAAAAACACTAAAACACACCACTTCCGGGTTTGCGGAAACACGCCCCCTGATAACAGTGATTATAACGCTGATAACGTTCTTTCAAACATGTTAGGATGTAAGTTGGACAGTTTCTCCGATAGACTATGGGGATGATAACAGTTGATAGCGCCCATTGTATGGACTGATATCATCCGAATCCGCTGAATAGAACGGGCTGCTGGGTTTTTTGTAGGGAAGGGGCCGATCCGATCCGTTATCAGTATCAGCCTCCAATACCAGCATAATTTACATATCAGATTTTTCCGATCCAACCTGCAGACATTTCCAATCCATGATGCATGTCTGTGTCTGCTGAAACTTCTCACGTGATTCCCTGCAAGCTGCTCTGCAAGTTGGCTTCAAACTGTGGAATGGATTTCCTGAATGGAGGTGTGTTTCATGAACCCAGAGTAACAAGACCCGCCTCACATTCAAGAAATCCATTTCATACAGTACTTTACAGCCAGCTACAACGTGAGTGGACTGAGCAGCACTGTGGTTAACAGCTAACCAACTTTTCATTGTAACATGTCTGCTGTATGTAAGTATTTTACACTAAACACCACAGGACAGCAACGTGCAATGTCTGCAGAGCCATAGCACCACAATAAATCACAGGAAAGTTAGTTTTACGTTCAGTGGCAGTCCTAGCCTATTTGGCGCCCTGTGCGAGCAACCCCAATGGCATCCCCTGCTAGGTTGCCAGTGGGAGTTCTCTCCTAGAAAATTTTGAATAAAATAGATGCCATTTCCTGCATTCTGGTGTATTTTAATGGGTTGTTCATCATCTAGTTTTACCTACATATATAAACTATTCAACAAGTGTTTTAGAGTTAATGGCAGAACAAGAAGTAGCCTGAGACAAACATGCTGCATTAACTCAGTATGAACATTATTCAAGAATTGTGTCTATAAGAACATTGTCAAATATTTTATATGAACGGTAAGATACTAGCAATAACAGCATTGTAAGAGGGGGACAGTTGAACCTGGAGGCCTCCACCTCTGTTTAATGATGGATGGTTTATTTTCACAAAGATGGCCTCCTTTACTCCTCTCTCAAACCATTGTTCCTCTCTATCAAGGAGGAAAGATGACTGAGTTTGTCACAGCTCCTCAGACTGAAGAAGTATTTTTGATACGAAGAAGAATCTGTCCAGAGGACTACATTTATTGAACCTGCATCAGGACAATAATCTGTAAAGCTTTAGCACATTTGATATGGAAAACACATTTTGACTTAACCAATTAATATATTTTCAATGGTAAAAAAAAATATGCAGGCTTATTTCACATTACTTTCATACTATTCCCTTTCATTGTGGGCTTTATGTATTTATTATCTTACTTTGAATGATAAAAATATAACGAGTCACTACTGTCATTTAGAAAGTTTTTATATTGGAACTAATGCTTGTTTGTTCACACACAGTTAGAACAGCTCACATGTTCCTTCATACTGACAGGAACAATCCCCCCATCACTCTCTGCTCCTAACACTAAATCACATTTAAAAAATCATCTAACATCTCAGGGCACTTTTCATATAGAGCATGTCTTCACTAGACTCATATAATATTATTTAAATGATTTAACAGTATGTTATGTCACAATGCCACGCACCACAAAATTCATTGACTTGATAATTAACTTGAACTTTGTTTTGTAGCAAAATTCATCATCATGTCTCACCTGTTTCATGGTCCTCATTTACCAACTGCAGCTGTTTGAATGAAATGTGTCAACGTTTGCACATTTAGCTGCATCTGTTTCCAGAGCCTTTCTCTTTTTAATCTTTCTCTTCTCTGTACCACCCTCCTTTTCCTTCCTCCCATCCATCTTTCCACTGACCGCACATAGTGTCACCTCCGGGCACGTAACAAAAACAAAAGTAAAAGTGGAGGAGGTGCACGGTGCACTCCCGCAGCTGCTACGGTAATAAACTGATGACATGTGAATAAATGAAGGGCGGGGCGGCCCAGGAGCAGCGTGGTAGTGGAGTTCTGTGTTATGTTGTTAAAAACAAAAGTTGTAAAAGATTATAAAAATTAAAAAACGAGGAGCGACGTCTCCTCTAATGCCGTCCCCTGCTGGATGCCGCCCTGTACAGCCGCACTGTTTGTACATAGAGGGGAACACCTCTGTTTACCTTAGACATTCAAGCTCTGTGGCTTCAGCGTTGTGCTCCTCTCGATGAACCTGAAACAGGCAGCCTGAACCTTACCACATCCAATCTGCCCCATTCAGTCTACCCATCTCGGAGGAGGGGTAGACTGAGCGTGGTTGACTGAAATCAGACTGCCTGCTTCGGACTGAACAAGAAGAACATACCGCTGAAGCCACAGAGCTCAAATGTTTACTGAGAAGTTGTTAAACTTCATCATGTTTAATGATGTAGAAAACGAAGGATTTTGCAGCTTCACTGAAAACTTGCTGCCAAGATATAGTTTTCCCTCCAGGATATATTTATCAGTTCAACAGTAGACAATCATAAAAAAGCATATGAATTGAAAATTACAAGAAAATTATATATATATATATATTGTCAGACTACCCGAGTTAAGTAACCACAGGAATTTGGAGCAACCCTCACTGCAGCCTTTTCCTCCAAGGGTTTCTTAACTAATCCTAGCACTCGGGTATTACCAGAGGTGATCTAGAACAGTTAGAATTAAGGCTGTGATGAGATGATTCACCCAGATATGTTAACGATCTCCTATCTGCACGCCACACCCATATCTCACCTTGTGAATAGCCAAACCTAGCAGCAGGGGTCAGGTCGTACCACATGAGGAAGTGTAAATTAACGTCCGTTCATCTCTTATAGTTTGCAATTGTCACAGATCTGGTGATTTTTAGAATCTAGGGATAAGATTCCTGGATGTTTTTTTTTATAATCAAAGCTACGAAACCTTTAAAAACCTCATTTTGTTGTTAACGCTGAACCAAGTTTTCCATCATGCTTGAATATTGTGTGAGACAATAAAAATCCTGGATCTTGGAGAAGGCATTCGACCGCGTCCCTCGGGGGGCTCTGTGGGGGGTACTCCAGGAGTATGGGGTACCAGGCCCTTTGATATGGGCTGTTAGGTCCCTGTACGACCGGTGTCAGAGCATGGTCCGCATCGCTGGTAAGTCAGGCTCGTTTCCAGTGAGAGTTGGACTCCGCCAAGGTTGCCCTTTGTCACCGATTCTGTTCATAACTTTTATGGACAGAATTTCTAGGCGCAGCCAAGGTGTTGAGAGGATCCGTTTTGGTGGCCTTAGAATCGCTTCTCTGTTTTTTGCAGATGATGTGGTCCTATTGGCTTCATCAGATCGTGATCTACAGCTTTCGCTGGAGCGGTTTGCAGCTGAATGTGATGCGGCCGGGATGAGGATCAGTTCCTCCAAATCCGAGGCCATGGTCTTGAGCCGGAAAAGGGTAGCATGCCTTCTCCGGGTCGGGGAGGAGGTCCTGCCCCAAGTGGAGGAGTTTAAGTATCTCGGGGTCTTGTTCACGAATGAGGGAAAACTGGAGCGTGAGATCGATAGGCGGATAGGTGCAGCGTCCGCAGTGAAGCGGGTGCTGTCGTGGTGAAGAGAGAGCTGAGTCAAAAGGCAAAGCTCTCAATTTACCGATCGATCTACGTTCCCACCCTCATCTATGGTCATGAGCTCTGGGTTATGACCGAAAGAACGAGATCTCGGATACAAGCGGCTGAAATGAGTTTTCTCCGCAGGGTGTCTGGACTCTCCCTTAGAGATAGGGTGAGAAGCTCAGTCATCCGGGAGGGACTCGGAGTAGAGCCGCTGCTTCTCCACATCGAGAGGAGCCAGTTGAGGTGGCTCGGGCATCTGGTTAGGATGCCTCCTGGACGCCTCCCTGGTGAGGTGTTCCGGGCATGTCCCACCGGGAGGAGACCCAGAGGAAGACCCAGGACACGCTGGAGGGACTATGTTTCTCGGCTGGCCTGGGAACGCCTTGGGATTCCCCCAGAGGAGCTGCTCCAAGTGGCTGGGGAGAGGGAAGTCTGGGCCTCCCTACTTAGGCTGCTACCCCCGCGACCCGACCCCAGATAAGCGGAAGAAAATGGATGGATGGATGGACAATAAAAATCCAAAGTTGTATATTTTGCTTTGCTTTAATCAATGATTTGCAGGGGAAACAGCGTCAGCACACTCTTTTACAATGATTACATTCAGTTACATAATTTATACTAATTAATCAGGTAGTTCCACAGCTGTCGAGTTGTAATCCAACAGGTAGTTTCATAGTTGGCAAGTTGTAATCAAACAGATAGTTCCACAGTTGGAAAGTTGTAATCCAATAGATAGTTCTACAGTTGGCAAATTGTAATCCAACAGATAGAACAATCCAACTGATAGGATGTATCCTTGCTCTGAGGAGCTGTGAGGGGGAGGTAAGGAATCCTTAGGGTTTCCTCAGGCTTTAGGTTGAGAGCTCTCGATCCACAGTAAGCAGGACCATGCCCTGTAGCCCCAGGGAATTGTGTCCATGCTCCAAAACTCTCTAAAACCCCTCAATCTAGCATCAGTGAACCATCCAGGTCAAGATCTCTCAACTACCATAACTCTCAGACAGCCTTGTGCAGTACTGAACGGATGAATCCAAACTGTAACTGATTGTAACTCCTCGCATGCACTTAGATATGCTGTTGCAGTACTCTGATAATTTTTTTGTTAAAGGACAAGAAATAGGAAATATTCCCTTACCATTTTAAGGTTATAAGCCTTGTGAATTATTCTAGACGATAAGGAAAAAAATACCTCAACCCTAGCCAGGGTAGGAGGTTATACTCCGAGCTCTGAAAGCTTTATCCAAAATTTGAAGAAATGGGAAAAGATTATAATCTGGGCTGAAAATAAAAAGTAACTCCAATTTTGTCCAGAAGAAACTCTTTTCGGATTATCCAAATCTTCTTTTAGCTTCAGAGCAGTCCAGATCTCGTCCTGTTAATCCTAATCCTAGTCAACATTCAGCGTTACTTCTTTGTCTCACTGTATTTTTATAGTTTTACCACACTCTGTCTCCATCCCTGGGGATGGACTCTTCAGTTCATGCCACATCTTCCTTTAAACTCTTATTGGTGCGTGATAACATCATCCATATGCATGTTGAAAACTGTGTTACTTTGTGTCACATCGTTCGCTCCAGTTTGAACTGGATTGGTCTGGTCTTCTTTTCTTAGAATCAGCTGCTGTTGTTCAGGTCACAGAGTTCAGATCAGCACATTATGGGATCATTCCTGTTCGCAGCTGTGGACCTTTTTACTACTACGTACTTATTTCATTTCACAATGTTTCACATAAATCACACATTTTAGTAGCATAAAAAGTTACAATTTCAACTTGATCATCATTATAAGAGTTTACAATTACATCTTGATTATTATTGTTAGCTTCATGAAAGTCTAACATTTCTGTTATTCATTTAAAGGCATTGCTTTGTGGTTACAGGTGAAACTCTCATGTGTGCTTGTGCTTGTTTGCGGAGGTCAACAGGTAATTTCGAGCATACCTGGTTTACTGGTGTTTTACTGATATGCGTGCGTGATATGTGCCACGGCCGCCCCTGAAAGCACAGTGGTAATGGCAGTTGACCCCCGATCGGAAGGTTGGAGGTTCGAATCCCGCGTCCGCCCACCATGTGTCGTTGTGTCCCTGGGCAAGACACTTAACCCCGAGTTGCTCCCGGTAGGTCTGGATAGCGCCTTGCAAGGCAGGCTACCACTACCGGTGTATGAATGTGTGAATGAATGGATGGCTGGTATTGTAAAGCACTTTGGAGCTCTTCACAGGGGGCTGGAAAGCGCTATATAAATAAGCTCCATTGCGCAAACATAATCAAATCTTTTACTGGCGCTGGTCCATCTGTTTTCTTATTACAAGGCCTAATAGACTTTTTAACAGTCTGAATTCAAAAAA
>JBBPBX010004393.1:55104-77012 GCA_038048925.1 Garcialebias charrua | reverse complement strand
AGGCAGCCAACACTGGACTCACATTTGGCTGAGATCGACCACGTTCTGAATCAGCTGACAACTGCTGGTGCTAAGATATCACTGTCAAAATGCCAATGGTGCAGAACCAAAGTGGACTACGTTGGCCTACTTGTAGGTCCTGACGGAGTACAACCACAGCTGACTCGCACCCAAGGCCTCGACAATCTCAAAGTCCCCACCAATCTCAAAGAACTACAAAGTTTTCTGGGCGTGTGTAACTACTCGAACCAATTCATCGAAAACTATGCGGACCTTGCGAAACCACTGACTGAACTCCTTAAAAAAGACGTACCATTTGTTTGGACTGACAAACAGCAACAGGCAATGGACGCTCTTATAAACAGGATCAAGTCAGCCCCTTGTTTAGTCTACCCAGACTACAACAAAGAGTTTTACTTGGAAGTGGGCTTCTCAGCTCATTGCATAAGTGCAGGTCTGTACCAGATACACGACAGAGACAAACGTGTAGTAGCCTACGCCAGCAAAACGATGGCAGGCCCCGAATTGAGATTCTCAGACTGTGAGAAAGCTTTACTGACCACAGTGTGGGCAGTTAAACATTTCTCCAGCTACATTGGTGGGCAGAAAATCATTGTGGAAACACAACACCAGCCAGTGACCTTCCTTAACAGTGAACGCATCAGAGATGGTGTGGTGACAAACTCACGTGTTGCAACGTGGCTCATGGCACTTCAAAGTTTTAACCTAGACATACGTTATGGTCAAAACAAGAAGTCTCATCTGGGGACGGACTTGGCAATCTGCCAGAAGTGTACACAAGATGTACCAGCCACCCAGCCGCCGGTTGAGGTAAAAACCCCAGTAACTGAAGACCCGAATCACCACTTCTTTGATGACAATATCTGCAAAGATATGACAACATTGTACGTGGATGGATCTTCATTCCTCCGCGACAAGATCTGCAGAGCAGGTGTTGGAGGGGTCCTCCTCCAAGACCAAGAGCAGATAACTTTCAGCTACAAATTAGGCTCTCAGACTTCTCAGTATGCTGAGATTGCAGGAATCCTAATAGCTCTCCAGATGGTAGTAGAACGCTCCATCAAGACGCTAGTCATCTGCACTGACTCTAACTATGCTCGTTTGAGTTTCGCTTGTCACCTCGCTGTGTGGAAACAGAACGGTTTCCTAACAAGCGACAGAAAAGTGGTCAAACACAAAGAGCTTTTCATAGCGTGTGATCACTTGGTGACATCACATGACTTACAGATCTACTGGAAGAAGGTTCCAGGGCATTCTAGAGTCCCAGGCGATGACAAGCACTACAATGACATTGCAGACTCCTTAGCCAAAGAAGGAGCCGACGAAGGTCCTCTATGGTCCTTCGACCCCTCCTGGTTAATCGAAACTCTGCCAACACAACCTTCAGTCAGAGTTATGGCAGTCACACGTGCACAGGCCGCAACCAGACCTGCTGACAACGCAGTCTCTGTACGACCTGCACTGACTGACCCAGACATCATCCAACTACAGAAGGCGGATCCTGCTATCAACTCCATGATACTGTACCTGACCGATCCGAACAAAAATAGTCCGTCTAAAGACGACCTGGATTCCGATCCAGACCTTAAGGTCCTCTATCAGCTGCGCAAACAGCTAAAACTAATCAAGGGCATCTTAACTTTCGCTCATGGACCAACGTCCTCACCTGTGTTCGTGGTTCCCCATGACCAAAGGGGGGTGATGTTAGTTCATGCCCATGATCTCCCGTCCGCAGGACACAAAGGAGATAAAGCCACGCTGACGGCATTAAAACAAATTGCCTATTGGCCTGGAATGAAAAAGGATGTCAAGGACTACATTGAAGGGTGCGTGGTCTGTGGCCAGTTTCAGCCAACCAGACCACTTCACAGAGCACCACTGCAAAGCAGAGGCATTGCATTCCCATGGTCTGACCTCCAGATCGACTGGGTTGGACCACTCACTAAGAGCTCTAGAGGAAATAAATATTTTCTCACGGTAACCTGTGCATTCACCAAATGGGTAGAATGCCTACCAGCTCCTAACGACACAGCACAAACTACTGCTATGTTGTTAATGAATCATATATTCTCAAGGTTTGGACTTCCCCTTAGGGTGAACTCAGACCAAGGTACACACTTCACAGGTGAAGTGATGAAAGAACTGTGGAAGACGCTAGGCGTCAAGGCCAACTTTCATGTCGGCTACCACCCACAGGCTTCAGGCCAAGTAGAGAGAGCAAACAGAACTGTGGTGAGTATTTTGAAGAAATACGTGGCTGCAAACCACAAGGACTGGGACGTGAAACTCCCTCTGGTCCTCATGGCCATAAGAGCCACTCCACACACATCAACTGGCATCTCTCCTTTCGAGATGATGACCGGTCGACAAATGACTCTCCCTCTACACCTGTTGTACCAACCAGGCG
The DNA here is from genome assembly GCA_038048925.1 of Garcialebias charrua. NCBI lineage: Eukaryota > Metazoa > Chordata > Actinopteri > Cyprinodontiformes > Rivulidae > Garcialebias > Garcialebias charrua. The sequence continues at coordinate 74,584 of JBBPBX010004393.1, read as the reverse complement.
ACGCCGCCATGGCAACAGCCTACACTACACAACAATACATGAAAGATTTGAATGCACACCTCAGAAACACTTTTGCTTTCGCCCAGAAAAACCTGGAAAAATCCGCTGAAGGACGCAAGGCGTACTACGACCAGAAGGCCTCTCACAATGAACTCCAAGTGGGAGACAGAGTCTGGTACTATACGTTCGCCCCAGCAACCGGGAAAGGAGGGTCCGAGACCGGAACTCTCGCCCGCAAACTAATGCCCAGGTGGACTGGACCTCATCTGATAACAGACAAAGTGTCCTCAGTCGTCTACGAAATCAAAATCAGCAAAGGCCGCAAAGAGCCAATTGCTAAATGGGTACATCGAAATCAGATCAAACCTTACAAGGCGTTCAATGACTCCACAAAAGACAAAGATCTCACAAACTCACCGACTTCATGGGATAATAAGGTCGTCCAAACACAAGTTAGTAAATAAACTAATCAGGTTTAAACTACCATAATTCCCACCCTATAAGTCGCATTGTCCAATTTGAACTTAGAAACGCTAAGCCTAAAACCCACAACAAAAAACTAACCTTAACAACCGTTTAAATCCACGAGATTTAATTTGACCTCGGTCATAAAGTTGAGACCTGTTTTTCTTGTGTGTTGCACTTTGGAATCTGACGACAGGAGTGTGTCGAAGCAGTGAAACGTTGTTTCCTTGTTGTTTAGTCATTACTGTTGTCATTAGTTGAGATATTGTTTGGTTCTGAACACTCCCAGCCAAAAAGGTTTTGTATTAACATTGGTTAATGAATGATATGGATTTAACTATGCCAACATGCAGTTCGTTTTGTTAAGTCTCAATCGTTGAAGAGTCAATGTAGTTTAAAGTTGCTCAAGGTACAATAAACTACACTGGTCTCACAATTTCTAAATTGAACCGATTCGATCGTTTCTATTCTAGATTGTCTATTCATTTTGATGAGTCTCGCCATAGACTTCAAAATTTATTAGGAATACCAAATCCTACGTCGTTCGTCTAAAAGACAACAGACATTTAGATCAAACTATATTTCATTTTTATTTTAGTTTAACCTAAACTAAGTAATGAATGGAGGAATAGTTTGGAATTAGAGGCCTTCGTTACAGAAGCCCTCCAAAATTTTATAGGTACAAATCCCTATATCTAAATTTACAGAATTGATCCACCCCTTAATTGGTAATTGTAGCTGATCTAAACCATGATAGCTTACATACCAGGTGCATATAGGTAAGGCTTAATGTAAAATCCCAATCATAAGCCCACCTTAAAAAACCACATAATTGCATGACACATAGAACCAGAGTGGCACTGACTGGAAACCAACCAGCCAACAACCTTCGATGTGGGACCTGCAGCTCCAACGCTTGGTCTTCAACCTCCATCCAAGGGTCGCCTCCTCTGCGTCAATCGAGGGATCCCCTCTACATGCTGATTATGAAAACAATTGTTGCTGATCAATCAACAAAACTAATCGTTGGGATTTACTGCTGTGGAATTACCGCTGTGGATTATAAGACTTTGCTTTCCAAGGGATCACAGACTTTGTTTTCCAAGAGTTAACAGACTTTGTTTTCCAAAGGATTAAAAGCTTTTCGCAATGGGATTACCTCCGAACAGTATGGAATTTCCAAAAACTTTATGGGATTATAATTTTTGATTTTTCTTTTCCACTTGCTGGATTACTTCAAGATCAAAGACAGTTCAAGGTTTCCTTTCGTGTTGGACCCCATCCCCAAGGACTGGCGATGGCTTCCAAAAGGGGGGAGATGTAGTGGACATGACCATGTTCACTTTATTACATCTGTGTACTTTTGAACTGTTCCAGAGATGATCTTTACTGACCTCTCAGTAAAGCAAGACATTTATCACAAAATCATTCCATTAGTTGTAATCAGAATATAGTCACCAAAAGAGACTATTTCTACCTTTGATTTTATTCTAATGTAATCAAAAGAATAACTTTTGTCATTTTCATGATATATGTTATATGCTGTTATTCTTTAAATGTGAAACATCAATGTGTCATTTCTGCAAGTGAAAAGGTGTCAAAGTTCAGCTAAAATGTCAAACTGACTTACACTGAAATTGTTTTTGTCGAGTTTCAGCTAAAACTCTCATCTAGCGTCTGAAAGTCTCTCACTCAGATACTTTTCCTAAACAATTTCCTTCTCTGTGCTGAATTTCACCTTGAATAGTGATAACGAGTGGACCAATGAAAAAGAGACAAGTTTCTCTCCTCTCTAAGTCTCTTTTTAAGTTCTAACTGTGCGGAAACGCTTCAGTCTTTGAATGGACAGAGAGTTTGAATGGACAGAGACCTGAAAGCTCTCTGCCTTGCAGCTGGTCAAGCTTGGTCAAGAGCCAAAGACTAACTTGTCAGCTAGAACTGATGGACGCCTCCATCCAGTTCCCCGAGCAAAAGCTCCAAAGTTCCTAATGAACTTTCTTTGAGAAACATCTCGTCTTGAAGTCGGCCAGAAGCTGCCACATGTTTCTGACGGCTGACGCGGATCCGAGGAGACGTTGGAAGTAAACGACCAGTTCAGACGTACGAGGGCCGGAAGGACTCTGTGCACCTGGGAGGCTGGTGATATCTTTATCAGACGCATCGTCAAAAGGTAAAGAGCGGTTTACAAACGTACCTGGGATTTAGCCGAAGTCGGATGGAAAGTGTCATCTCTGGTTACACTCGAGATAAATAACTTAATCTCTCCAACCTCTTATTCCTCCTTTTCCCTTTCCCTCTCAATCTTAAGCTGGAACTTATTTTAAGCTGAAGAGCCCCTCAGACTAAATATGTGTAACATCTAATATTGAAGTCTGTTGTGTTGAATTTAAGTGTGCTGACGTTTTAAATTGAAAGAAAGTGAAATCATGTCAATCAAGTGTAATGGTGTTAATTTAGTTGATTTATTCTAAATAAATGATAGTGTCTCTTTGACATATCAAACTAAGTTAACGTCTTTGTCACTTAATGGCTCTGTTTATTTATCCATCATAAAGATCACAGAGATATTGGGTAAACTGAAAAAGAACAGAATCCGTGAATTTACTATTCAATCTGAATAAGTAGATTAATTAAGGATAAAGAGGTCAGTATTAATATTGACCTCCTCATAATTCTTACATTATAATACTAACTCTATAATCATACATTTTTAGTAAGCATAGAGCATTCAAAAACACTTTAACACAATTCAGCAATCAATGCATTCTGTTTCATAAAAGATCACATCTCATTTAATAATATGTATGTGTTTGATTAGTTCTGCATGAGATTATAGGTTACTTTTTATTAAAAGGCCCTGAAGCAAGAAGCAAAAACTCCTTTCTACAGTAACTCTTTTCTGCAGCTGTGTGAACTGATAAGAGGCTTCAGCTTGTCCTGCTCCTGCCATTTGCGTTCTACATACTTGAATGTGTGTGTGTGTGCGTGTGCGCATGTCTGTATGTGCATGTGTGTGTGTGTGTGCGCGTATGTATGTGAGGTCTACTGCGTGCTCTGTCTGGTTCTTTGTGTGTGTACATGTGCAAACATCCCTAGTTTGCTGCAGAATACTAGCACACAACCACTTGCTACATAAATTACCCTAAATAATTGTAGCACCCCACTGCTCTGTCTGCTAGTAACTGGGGAAAGAACTTAAACTCACTGGTGGGGTGGTTATTTGGGTTCGTTAAGTTCTGGTAGATACCACGTAGGTTTACCTATGTTGAGTAAATCCTTACTCACCTAATTACCATTCACACCTTTAATGTAACATAAATCACTCTAGACAACCAACTAACTGAACAGTTTCTTTTGAGAAGAACTTAGAAAAATAACTCTTCCTCCACATGAAGCTGCACATTACCCCAAAATGATGTAAAACAACAATAAAGTATGGTCTTTAATTCTCATTTGACATGTTCCCAAAATAAAATAAAACCAATAAAGCACTTTTTTCTGTTCAGTCCCTTCTGTTTTACTCACTAACTTTGTGTTTTTGTTTTTTATTAAAGCTCCTTTCTCTTAACCATTGTTGTAATATAACCAGAATTCAATTTTTTGTCACTAACAGAACTCCATAAATTTAACGTAACTGTACAGTTCTAAACACAATATCACACACGGGCACCACTCACACACACACACACACCAACACAACCCGGGTACCGGTAAATGCTTGCGTTGCAGGCCTGATGAAGCTAGGGTGCGCTTTCGTCGTGGCAATCCTCTTCTCCCCCCGTTTAAACAACCAACACCGACCTGCTCCTCCGCAGATGTCCTCTCCATCGTCAAAGTTGCTTTGTGAGTCCAATTTCTTTTAGAACTCAGCCACCTGATTTGCAGGACGACTTTATAGTCTCACTGGAGCAGCGTCGCCATGTTGACGCTTTTCTCTCGCCACTTTGGATCAGCCGCAGTCATCGGATCAGAAGCAGTTCTCCTCTGCCTTTAGACACTCTTCTGCAGGTTTCCTATACACTTTGTATAGGTTTACTTGTGACTAAAACAGTCCACTTTGTTCTCCCACCTCAACGTCTGTCGCCTTAGCAACAATCTCCATCCGTTTTTTTTTCTTTTCCCGCCTCTCCTTTCTTCTTCTTCCCATCAACCCCCTGTCCCGTTTTGTTTTCTATGTTACGTTCACTTGTCCCTCGTTAACCTCACTAGTTTCGTAGATAGGACGTTCAATACAGTCTTTAAAATAATGAGGTAAATGATTAAACAATAATACACTTGTTTAATTAAACAAGTCTCCTCGAGAAAAGCTTCAGCTTTCTGCTTCTTCATATATTTCTCTTGTTACAATAGTAACCACTCACAGCATGTATAATCACTCAGTTTAAAAATATACAAGAACAATAATACAAGTTTCTCACTTATATTTTCTGTATACATACAACCAACCTTGTAAAAATTGTGCAAATGTTAAAAGGCCTTAAGTGCATGGGTTTTTCTTTTCTTTCTTTTTTTTTAAGAAACCAGGGGCTACACCCTCCCCCTTCTAAACTGTTTGATGTCCCTATCAAACATCAATTACACAACCCAAATAAAAGTAGGGAACTGTGGTAGGCTAAAACTAACACAGTTAGGACATAGAGCCATAGAGTGACACCATACAGTAGAACAAGAATTAATTAGTCTTGGTACCTTGAAGGTTCCACTTCCAAGAAACACTCCACAACTAACAGCACTTACTGGCTGATCTGATGGTTGTCCTAGTTCATCACAACTTAATCTTATGACTGGTTTCTTCACTCGCCTAGGGCGTTCTATAATAATCTGTTCTCTCTCACCTACTACCTTATCACTTTCCATCTCTTCCCCTCCTAAATCTATGTCAGAGCAGAGCAGTGAGTCTTGCAGGTTAGGTGAGTTGGAACTTATTTCAGCATCATCAATAGTCTTGTGGGGCGAGGTAATCTGAACTTCACTTATGACTGAAGAGGGTTCTTTAGCTTTCCTCTCTGATGGCCTCAAAAGTTCTCTCAGGTTGATTTCTAGTGGGACTGTCGTGTTAACCTCTTCATATTCAGAATCAGAAGAGAGTGTGACATCTTCTTGAGCAACAGCCTTGGCAGACTCAGACTGTCTCTGTTGCCTCCTAGTGATAGGTTTCCGCACTTGCTCTGGCTCATCATCAGCTGGAATTCGGACAAGAAGACCAATGGGTAACAGGGAATTGCGATGCACTGTTTTCTCAACCCCAAGTCCTCTTTCTGGTTTCACCTTGTAGACTGTCAAGTTAGGCATTCTTTCCAAGACAATGTATGGCACTGTCCTCCATCTCTCTTTCAACTTATGTTTACCGGTGACACCAAAGTTTCTCAGAAGCACACGGTCTCCTTCTTCTAAGATCTGCTCTTTCACATGTTTGTCATGTGCCTTCTTGTTTCGTTGATGATTTTTGTCTGCAGCTTTTGTAGCGAGGTGGTAAGCTTGTTCCAAATCCTTCCTCAGTTTTGAAACATATTGGTGGTAAGTTGGGCCTTTCCCGTTTTCGTCTGATACTCCGAAACAGATGTCCACAGGAAGACGAGCCTCCCTTCCGAACATTAGTAGATAGGGGGAATATCCGGTTGCCTCGTTCTGGCTACAGTTATAGGCATGCACCAACTGGCTGATTTTCTGACTCCATCTCTGTTTCTGAATGGGACCCAGAGTCCCGAGCATGGACAACAACGTTCGATTAAATCTCTCAGGTTGAGGATCTCCCTGAGGATGGTAGGGAGATGTTCTGGACTTTCGGATCCCCAACATCCTCAGTAAATCCTGGATCAGTTTGCTTTCAAAATCACGACCCTGATCGGAATGTATCCGTGCAGGAAGTCCATAGTGAACAAAGAAACGTTCACATAGAATCTTCGCCACTGTGGATGCTTGTTGGTCTTTAGCCGGAAATGCCCGAGCATACCTTGTAAAGTGATCAGTCACCACAAGGATATTAGCATATCCTCTCAAATCAGGCTCGAGAGAAAGAAAGTCAATGCAGACCAGATCTAGCGGTCCCCGGCTGGTGATCTGATGTAAAGGAGCTGCTCGCTGTGGCAGAGCTTTACGGGTAATGCATCTACCACATGTTTTCACATACTGCTCCACCTCTGACCCCATCTTAGGCCAGTAGAATCTGTTACGTATCAGCTCCAACGTCTTTTCCACTCCAAGATGACCCGACTCATCGTGTAGGGACTTGAGTACCATGGGAACATGTTTTCTGGGTAGAACCAGCTGCAATACTTCTGTACTAGGTGGTTTATTAATCTTTCTGTGGAGCAATCCATCCACCAACACAAGCTTACTCGCCTCTCTGTGCAGACAAATGGCTCCATGGTCAGTACACTTTTCAGATGAGAATGTTGGCCCTTCATTTAAAGATTTTTTGACCAGTGAAATCATTGGGTCGTGGTCTTGCGCCATAATCAGATCTGCTCGGCTGATCTGGGTCAAACAACCAAGATCCAGTCGGGTTGGAAACACATAGCATTCTGGCATGGCAGTGGGAGGGACACATAGAGATTCTGCACAGCTAACTGATTCAGTAGACTGGTCTCTGGATACCTGCTTGCAGAGTGCTCTAACATTGTCAGGTGTTAAACTCTTGAACTCATCTCTGTCATCAGGAACAGGGTTTCGCGATAACGCGTCTGCATCAGTGTTGTTAGAACCTGGTCGATACTGCAGAGTAAAGTTGTAGGTGGAAAGAGCTGCGAGCCAGCGATGACCTGTGGCATTCAGTTTGGCAGTGGTGAGTATATATGTAAGGGGGTTGTTATCTGTCCTTACAACAAACTCTGCACCATACAGGTAATCGTGGAATTTATCTACCACAGCCCACTTGAGTCCCAGAAACTCTAGCTGATGCACTGGATAGTTTTTTTCAGAAGAACTGAGCTTTCTGCTGGCAAAAGCGACCGGCCTCAGTCCTTCAGGATGCTCTTGGTTTAGCACCGCCCCCAAACCATGAAAACTAGCATCTATGTGCAGTACATAGGGCTTTGATGGATCAGCGAACGCTAACACCGGCGCTTGGGTAAGGCATTTTAGGATCTGTTGGAAAGCCTCTGTACAGCTCCCATCCCATCTTTCTCCAAAAGGTTCACTGACTTTATAGTAGGTTTTCCCAGGAGACTTTGCGGATTTCCACTTCTTTTGAGTTGGCGGATATCCTTTACACAGTTCAGTTAGTGGTCTAACGATAATTGAATAGTTTTTGATGAAACGGCGATAATATCCACAAAATCCTAGAAAGGACTGGAGTGATAGAAGGTCAGTGGGTTCTTTCCAGTGGGCAACTGCCTCCACCTTGCTGGGATCTGTAGCAATGCCTCGTTCTGACACTACGTGTCCAACATATGTCACTTGGGGTCTGCAAAACTGGCATTTATCAAGTGACAGTTTCAATCCAATTTCGCCTAAACGGTCAATGACTTTGAGGAGTCTTTGCTCATGCTCCACCAAAGTTTTCCCAAAAACAATCAGGTCATCAAGATATACAATAACCTCCAGCATGTGCATGTCCCCAACGGCCTTTTCCATGAGCCGCTGGAATGTTGAGGGAGCACCAGTTATTCCCTGAGGCATCCTTTCGAACTGGAAAAATCCCAGAGGACAGATGAAAGTGTTTTTTTCTTTATCCTCTTCAGCCATCGAAATCTGGTAATATCCGCTCCTTAAATCCAACACTGAGAACCATCTACTTCCAGACAAACAATCCAGAGCGTCATCGATGCGTGGCACTGTGTACTGATCGGGAATGGTTCTGCGGTTCAGTGTACGATAATCAACACACATGCGAATGTGTCCATTTTTCTTTCGTGCTAGCACAATAGGTGAGGCATAAGGACTTCTGGATTATTTGGGCGGCCGTGGCGTAGTGGTAATGGCAGTCGTCCCCCGATCGGAAGGTTGGCGGTTCGAATCCCGGTTCCCCACACCATGTGTCGTTGTGTCCTTGGGCAAGACACTTAACCCCGAGTTGCTCCCGGTAGGACTGGAAAGCACCTTGCATGGTAGTCTGCCGCTACCGGTGTATGAATGTGTGTAGCATTCAATGTGTGTAGCGCTTTGAGATTTTCACTAATGAAAAGCGCGTTATAAATTGAATTCATTATTATTATTATTATTATTATTATTATTATTATTATCCCAGCTGCTACAAGTCCCTGGAGATGGCGACGAAGGTCCTCTACATCAGCAGGTGCTATACGCCGTGACCGCTCTCTGAACTGGGTGTCATCCGTTAGCTTTATATGGTGTTCCACCCCAGATGCTAATCCCATGTCCCACTCCTCAGTTGAGAAAACATGGGATCGTTCAGAGAGTTTTTCCCTCAGTCTGTCTTTCCACTCCGTTGGGATAGAAGGGTCTTCAAAATTAAATTGTGAAGGATCAAATTTTTTATGACTTTGTGTCTTGGCGTTTGAGATCTCAGTCACTGTGTCAGCCACATAAAGATGAGCTACTACTGTGCCGATGAGTATGCCAGTTTCTTTCAGAGACTCGTTACGCATGAACACCAAAAACTTGTCTGTATCCAACGTCTTGGAGAATAGAACTGTGGGTTACACAAACAGACTTGGTGGGAGTGCATGTGAAGCTGCACGCTCAGAGATGAGAATGCTATTGCCTACTCTCTTTGTTTCACTTACTTTACAGATGGCTATATGCTCACCACCAGCAGGGATCATTAGCGGCCCTGGACCTACCCATTTAACATCAGCCACTGCAACGTTACTATGCTTTGTCTCTTTAAAGTTCAGATCTACAGGATGTGCGAGTTCTCGCTCTGTTACACCAACTCGTGCAGCATAAATGGTGTCTGAAATGGCTGCTTTACAGTTTAAAGGGAGCGACCACACTTTGCTAACATTGGTTCCAATTAGAACTGGAATGGTGTCTGAACATCGGGGGTCTGGGCATACTAAAGCAAGAATGGGAACTGATTTCCCTTTTTGTGATGTCTTCTCTGAAAATGCCAAGTCTACTTGAATGTAGCCTTTATACGGGTAACTGCTCTCAGACTCACTTAAACCCCAAATGGCTAAGCCTGACACTGGATGTAGAGGAACATGGGGTAAGTGTTCGACATACCAGCTGTCAAAAATGATTGTGACCTGAGAGCCACTGTCCATGAGAGCAGTGCATGGTGTTCCATTTACTTTAACATGAGCAGTAGCGGGTGGTCCTACTAGTCCTTTGGGCAGGTTACTGGTCTGCAGACTCACAGCGCTCTTCTTCACATTAGCGTTTTTCCATTCAAAACGAGGGCTGGTACTTCTTGGACCTGCCTTACCCCTCCTTTGGGCCTGAATCAACTTTTGTATGACTTTTGGATAGTTTTCTGGTGACATACATTTAGTGGAAATGTGCCCATCTTCGCCACAACTGTAGCAAAAGATATCACTGGGTTCTCTGTGCTTAGCTGCTTTCAACGTCTCATGCCTTGGAGAGGTAACTGAGGGGGTTGGATGGTCTTTTGGTCTTGCAGTCGATTGAACTGACATTACTGAAACTTGTTTTCTCAGTTTTACAACCTCGTCCTTGAGGGCCTGAAGACTCCCACCCCCTTCCGGGCTGATTGTTTCCGCTTTAACTGCAGGTTGTGGTTCAGGAGGAAGCGAATGCGGTGACAGGGACAAGGCTTTGAGTTCACAAACCTGTGACCTCAGCCGTTCTACCTCCATGACCAAATCGGTTGAGTCTATAGCTGCTGCTGCAGTACGTTTGACATGCACAGATTTAGGGGGATTTAATCGACGGCGTGATGCTTCATGTTCCTCCTCAATGCGGATCTCATTCAGGAGCTCCAGAAATGTGGGTGGAGTACTTCTCCTCTCTCGTAGCCTGAGACTTAGTATCATCATGTCAGACCGAGTAGCACCTTTGATGAGTTGCTCAATACGTGCCTTGTCTTTGGAGGAAGGAGGCAGACCCCCCCTTTGTACCGCTTTATTTAGAACTCTTTCCATTCTCCTGAGAAACTCTGAGAGCTTCTCAGCTGGATGTTGGCCCATCATCCTGAAAGCAAAGTAGAGCTCTTCGCCAGTCTCGGTTGTGCCAAAGGTGTTTTCAAGGACATTTAAATATTCTGTGGGCGTTGCATCAGGGTTGTTAAATCTCACAGCTTGAAGGATTTCCATGGCAGGACCTTTTACACTCTCCATTATCCTCATCTTTTTTTCTCTGTCCGGCTTGTCAGACTCCTCAATCATCAATCTAGCTTGCTCCAGCCAGTTCTCCAAGTGTTCTTCCCCTTGAGGTGTGGGAAGCACGCCGGAAAAAGTTCGAAGTCGTCTGTAGCTGCCATTGTCACTAGTGTGTCTTGAATTGAGCTGCAAGACATCACCGACTGCTCTGATTATAGCCTCTGGACTAGATGCTTGGAAAAGTGAATTTTGGCTCATTTCTAGCTCTGGTGATTGTGGAGAATATGTCCCCATTTTAGCTGCATTCTCTTCTTGCACCCCTGATGGCCCAATGATCCTCCAGCGAGAATCACTACCTTCTGGTGTTACATCTGCAGGAATGGCTTTATCATTTACTGTTTCCCTACACTCACAAAGAACTGTCAGGCTTTGAGACACAGGATCATACATTCTCCCTCTAACTCTAACACGTCCAAGAGCTTTGATGGTCTGCAAAGTGTCTTCTATCACACTAACTTCAGTGTCTTCATGGATATTTTTAACCAAAACTGCATGTAATGGATTAATTCCCTCTCCCTTACACCAATGCAGTAACTGAGCCATCCTGATTTTTCACCAAAATAAAGCACGACTAACCACTAATGAAAACGTGTTGAAAAAGTGCCTTATTTTTTTGTCTAGAAGCTGGTTGTCTGGGTATAATTCTGTTTTTATGCAAATAAAATTAAATATATCCCAGCGGTGCCTCCAATTTATTATGTAGCACCCCACTGCTCTGTCCGCCAGTAACTGGGGCAAGAACTTAAACTCACTGGTGGGGTGGCTATTTGGGTTCGTTAAGTTCTGGTAGATACCACGCAGGTTTACCTATGTTGAGTAAATCCTTACTCACCTAATTACCATACACACCTTTAATGTAACATAAATCACTCCAGACAACCAACTAACTGAACAGTTTCTTTTAATAAGAACTTAGAAAAATAACTCTTCCTCCACATGAAGCTGCACAATACCCCAAAATGATGTAAAACAACAATAAAGTATGGTCTTTAATTCTCATTTGACATGTTCCCAAAATAAAATAAAACCAATAAAGCACTTTTTCTGTTCAGTCCCTTCTTTTTTACTCACTTTAACTTTGTGTTTTTGTTTTTTATTAAAGCTCCTTTCTCTTAACCATTGTTGTAATATAACCAGAATTCAATTTTTTGTCACTAACAGAACTCCATAAATTTAACGTAACTGTACAGTTCTAAACACAATATCACACACGGGCCCCACTCACACACACACACACGCGCACACACACACACACACACACACACACACCAACACAACCTGGGTACCGGTAAATGCTTGCGTTGCAGGCCTGATGAAGCTAGGGTGCGCTGTCGTCGTGGCAATCCTCTTCTCCCCCCGTTTAAACAACCAACACCGACCTGCTCCTCCGCAGATGTCCTCTCCGTCGTCAAAGTTGCTTTGTGAGTCCAATTTCTTTTAGAACTCAGCCACCTGATTTGCAGGACTACTTTTTAGTCTCACTGGAGCAGCGTCGCCATGTTGACGCTTTTCTCTCGCCACTTTGGATCAGCCGCAGTCCTCGGATCAGAAGCAGTTCTCCTCTGCCTTTAGACACTCTTCTGCAGGTTTCCTATACACTTTGTATAGGTTTACTTGTGACTAAAACAGTCCACTTTGTTCTCCCACCTCAATGTCTGTCGCCTTAGCAACAATCTCCATCAATTTTTTTTTTCTTTTCCCGCCTCTCCTTTCTGTGAGGACGGCACCATCTAGTGGGCATCCTGTTGTTCTGGTCTGTTCCCCTTATGATTTATTAGTTTCCCTCCTGATTTTAGTCTCCAAGTTTTAATTACTCTTAGTTGTAACCTCCAGTTCTGTCATCCTAGTGTACTTCATGTTTCAGGTAGTTTCCCAGTTCTTGCCATCCTAGTGTACTTCATGTTTCAGGTAGTTTCCCAGTTTTTGCTTTTAGTTAAACCTCCAGTTTAGTCTCTGTTTTATTAACTATTAGGTTAACCTCCAGTTCTGTCTGTTTAGTCTCTGTGTTTATGTTTCAGGTAGTTTCCCAGTTTTTGCTTTTAGTTAAACCTCCAGTTTAGTCTCTGTTTATTTTCTATTAGCTTAACCTCCAGTCTTCCTAGTTTACTTTTCATGTTTCAGGTTTAGTCTTCCCAGTCCTACTCTGTGTGTCTAGTTAATTGTCTCTAGTTAATTGTCCCCAGGTGTTTGTGATTTTGCCTCGTCTTGTCTGTGAGTATATAAGCCCTGTTCTGTGTCTCAGTCATTGCAGCCGCATCGTTTGGTATTCCCCTGTGTTCCCAGTTCATGTAAGTGTTTTTGCTGCACAGACAGCCTTATGATTTTTGTTGTTATTAAATACACCTTCTTTGTAACTCCTGTCTCCCTGTGAGAGTTCTTGTCTGCAATTGGGTTCTGTCCTACCTGCAAAACCTGACAGTTTCTTCTTCTTCCCATCAACCCCCTGTCCCGTTTTGTTTTCTATGTTGCGTTCACTTGTCCCTCGTTAACCTCACTACTTTCGTAGATAGGACGTTCAATACAGTATTTAAAATAATGAGGTAAATGATTAAACAATAATACACTTGTTTAATTAAACAAGTCCCCTCGAGAAAAGCTTCAGCTTTCTGCCTCTTCATATATTTCTCTCGTTACAACAGTAACCGCTCCCAGCATGTATAATCACTCAGTTTAAAAATATACAAGAACAATAATACAAGCTTCTCACTTATATTTTCTGTATACATACAACCAACCTTGTAAAAATTTTGCAAATGTTAAAAGGCCTTAAGTGCATGGGTTTTTCTTTTCTTTTTTTTTTTCTTCTTTTTTTTAAAAGAAACCAGGGGCTACATAATCAAACATTTCAGTAATCATATGGACAAGTTCTGTATGCCATCCAAACAGCAAAACTAGACAGCAGAAAGGTTTCCCTCTGCAACCAAACACTCCTTCTTGCAGCTTCTCTTTGTAACAAAGCGTTCTTATTATCTGCTTCTGGAATGTATACATGTCCTGCTCCAACGCGGAGGCTGTGTGTATGTGCATATGCCTTTGTGTGTGTGCCTTTGTGTTTCTTGCTGTGTGTGTGTAGGTAAATGTGAGGCCTGCTCCCTGGGCCCTATGTGTGTCTTACTGTGTTATAGCAAATTAATAACAACAGGGTTAACCAAAATGCTATACAAAAACCAGTGGTGGGCGCCAGAACGCTAGGGAGCGCTAAAGCGCTATTGTTATGTATCCTGAAGGGATTAAATAAAAAAAGTTTAAACCTCAGTTTAGGTCACCTGAAGTCTGCAGCCTCCTGCTGCACTTTTTTTTACTCAGCTAATCAGGCTTGATTGGCTGAGCTGCAAACACCTGCTGACTCTCTCTTTTTATAAGCTGAGGGCAAAAGCCTGAACAGTGTGGAGGTTTTGGACAGTGTGGAGGTTTTGGACAGTGTGGAGGTTTTGGACAGTGTGGAGGTTATGTGATGGCCAACTAAGGTTGGTGGATGCAAGCAGGAGCTTGTTGGAGCAACTTGAGAGCCTTTTTGGAAGGTAAACCAAGTTTATTGAAGGCAGCTGCAGGTTGCATATGTGTATGTTCAGGAGTGTCCTTCACCCACCCTGACCACTGTTTGAACATTCATCAGGTGAACCTACAGATGTTTGTTTGTTGAACTGGGAGTTTCCTCCACCCTCCCTGGTTGTAGTGATCTCTTTTATTAGAGAGGTCGTTGGTGCTCTCACCTTTTGAGAGTGTTGGTTAGAGCACTAATGTGCTCTGGTTCTCTTGTTTAGAGGCTCGTGTGGACTCTAGTGTACCTAGAGTAGAGGACCTGAGCTGTTGAGGGTTCTGTGTCTCAGAGACTAGGCTCAGGGCTCTGGTGTGCTGTCTGCTGGAGGCAGCTGTGTTGGCTCATGCCTCTCTTCTTTTTTTGCATACAATTACTTTCATAACTTTCTGGTTGGGTAAAGCTGGTAGTCCTGTTTTCGCTTTAGTTCCATATTTTAGGCCTAGAGTTTTGGTACAGTTAGCCCGCTGTCTAACAGGGTTCGCCGGCTCTATAGGAGTTGGCTCTGTTGGGCAGCTTTATTTTCCTTTTGGCCGCTTTACCCTAACCCATCTCTCAGTTGAACTTTGTTTCTTTTGTTTGTGACGTGGGATGCCTGGAGAAGCTGGTGGTGGTTCCTGACCAGAGGGAGCTGCTGCAGATGACTTCATCCTTGACCGGACTTTAGTTTAGTTAATAAAATTTCTGTTAAACCTTTTTCCTTGTGTCCTGCGTCCTTCAAATGTGTTTTGATCCTCACCGGTCGTAACATATTTATTGGGGGCTCGTCCGGGATCTGAATTAGTATTGGGGGCTCGTTTGTAAGGTGCTATGTTTTTTGAGTTGTCTGCTCGTCTGTTTGTCTGCACAGGACAAACTTGTTGGAGTGTTTCTGTGAAGCACTTGAGTTTTTAGACAGCTGAGCACCTGCTGTGCATGTTTGTGGGAGTCTGGTTTTGAGCAAACATTGTGTTTTTTGTGCTTAATCTTGAGAGTATTGTGAAGGTTTTTTAAGCTAAGTGTTTTTGGACAGCAGTTAATAGAATTAGCTGCTCCTTTTTACATTTGGTGTGTTTTGACAGCTGTGTGCTGTAGTTTGCACTCTCTCTGGAGCTGACAGGACCAGCTCCTGGTTGCTGATTGAGCTGAAACACGCAGCTGTGTGTGTGTTTTTGGATTGTGCTGCGTTCAAATGCAGCTGGGATTTTTGCTGTTGTTTACAGTGAAAGTCATAAGAAGGGTACAGCTTAAAACTGTTTGTCTGCATCATGGCATTTAATTTAAATAAATTCCTTGAACAACCCACTGTGCAGGTCTTTGCAGACTGCACCAGAGTACAAAAGCTGAGTGTAGCAGATCATTTTAACATTGATGTTAGAAAATTTGCTAACGATGGATGGCTAGAGAGTGAACTGCTGTGTGAATTGGTCCAGCTTGGGATATTTCCTGAGATTGATGAACAAGAGCGTCTGAGAAAAGAAGATGCTTCCAGACAAAAGGAACTTGAAGATAAAATAATGAGAGAAAAAGAGCTACTACAACTCAAACATCAATCGTTCATAAAAGAACAGGAAATTGAACGACAAAGACGTCAAGCTGCTTTGCAGGAGAAGAAGCGTCTGTGGGAACAAAAAAGACTGGAGCTGCAGAAGGAGATGAGAGCGTTGAGGATGACAAATCAACGTTCCTGTCCTACTGCCTGTCACCCGGTGGAGGCGCCTCTAGAACATCAACAGAAGGAGACGCCTCAAGACTGTCAACCGGAGGAACGACGACAAGAAGAGGACAAGGTTGATTTAAGCGACAGTTTAATGGTGAACTGTGAAGCAGAGCAGATTCCAATGGAGGAGGTGAAACTGTTGCTGTCCTCACCACATCTTCAGGGAGAAGATGACAACGATCTCAGTGACAGTTTTACACTGTTTGACACTGAACTGCTCCTAGTTCAGTCAAGTGAGGACCTGAAGATCTCTGAAGAAGTGAAAAATCACGCAACAAGTCCTCCTGCTCTTTCTTGTCCTGTTCCAGCCACCGTGGAGAATCCAGCCACCGTGGAGAAAAATGAAAGAGTACTGATGGACAATATGGGACCGTTGATTAAAAGTACAGCAGAAAATGCATACTTACTGTCTGTGAGATGTGAGGTGCTGCAACCATATGTTGAATGTGTGTTTTTTAACTGTCTCTGCTGTGTTTACAGTGCGACTGATGGCAGAGCTGTTGTAACTGACACAGGGGTGCTGTCCAGTGCAGGAAATGAGGAGGACAGATTTCCCCTGGCTGTCGTGAGAAGCATCCAGTCTCACACTGGCACCATTAACCATGGTGTTAGTATTTGTTTGGAGTCTGATAAGCAAAAGCTTTTTAGGTTGAAACCAGACCCAAGACGTTGTTTTGGTTTTAAAACATTTTGAGAGTGACTGTAGAGAGTTTGTTAGCGGTTTGACAGACTAGTTTTAATGAGGTTTTTAGTCTGTTTGAATGATGAGGACCGCTACATGTGACCTCACTGTTTTTGTATGGGTCATGTACGATGTTTTTACCTCACATCTACATCACCCCATACAAAAACATTTAGCGGTGGGAGTGTTATGTATCCTGAAGGGATTAAATAAAAAAAGTTTAAACCTCAGTTTAGGTCACCTGAAGTCTGCAGCCTCCTGCTGCACTTTTTTTTACTCAGCTAATCAGGCTTGATTGGCTGAGCTGCAAACACCTGCTGACTCTCTCTCCTTTTATAAGCTGAGGGCAAAAGCCTGAACAGTGTGGAGGTTTTGGACAGTGTGGAGGTTTTGGACAGTGTGGAGGTTTTGGACAGTGTGGAGGTTTTGGACAGTGTGGAGGTTATGTGATGGCCAACTAAGGTTGGTGGATGCAAGCAGGAGCTTGTTGGAGCAACTTGAGAGCCTTTTTGGAAGGTAAACCAAGTTTATTGAAGGCAGCTGCAGGTTGCATATGTGTGTGTTCAGGAGTGTCCTTCACCCACCCTGACCACTGTTTGAACATTCATCAGGTGAACCTACAGATGTTTGTTTGTTGAACTGGGAGTTTCCTCCACCCTCCCTGGTTGTAGTGATCTCTTTTATTAGAGAGGTCGTTGGTGCTCTCACCTTTTGAGAGTGTTGGTTAGAGCACTAATGTGCTCTGGTTCTCTTGTTTAGAGGCTCGTGTGGACTCTAGTGTACCTAGAGTAGAGGACCTGAGCTGTTGAGGGTTCTGTGTCTCAGAGACTAGGCTCAGGGCTCTGGTGTGCTGTCTGCTGGAGGCAGCTGTGTTGGCTCATGCCTCTCTTCTTTTTTTGCATACAATTACTTTCATAACTTTCTGGTTGGGTAAAGCTGGTAGTCCTGTTTTCGCTTTAGTTCCATATTTTAGGCCTAGAGTTTTGGTACAGTTAGCCCGCTGTCTAACAGGGTTCGCCGGCTCTATAGGAGTTGGCTCTGTTGGGCAGCTTTATTTTCCTTTTGGCCGCTTTACCCTAACCCATCTCTCAGTTGAACTTTGTTTCTTTTGTTTGTGACGTGGGATGCCTGGAGAAGCTGGTGGTGGTTCCTGACCAGAGGGAGCTGCTGCAGATGACTTCATCCTTGACCGGACTTTAGTTTAGTTAATAAAATTTCTGTTAAACCTTTTTCCTTGTGTCCTACGTCCTTCAAATGTGTTTTGATCCTCACCGGTCGTAACAGCTATTCCGCTTACAGTGGACCTAAACTTTTTGTCAGCGTTTTTGTGAATTGACTAACTTTTATAATTCATAAGCGGATTTGTGCTATTTTTATTTAAAATGCAGTACCGCTAATAACTAATTATCTATCAGTAAAAACCAATAAACTTATTTACAAGCTCTTATGCTGCTTGTTTTACCTTTTTCCCCACCGTAAACAGCAGAAAGGAGGAAGGGTGTGAGGGGAAGGGGGGCAGAGCTGAGAACAGACCATGTAGGTAAATGCCTGGGGGTCCCATTTCAGCAGTGGCCCCGGCCCCGCCTCGCCCCGTGCAGTCACCTACATAACTAACATTGATCCTGCTTGTTAATATACATTTAACATAAAAATAATTATAGTTACGATGAAAACGTTCATTAAATACGCAATAAAAAAACGGTCGATTTCTTTATCCCCCTACTAAAAATGGACTATTCCATCTTTACATCTTCCGGGTCAGAGTTGAACTCAGGGGCTTCTGTGGCTAGCTGGCTGCGCTCGGTGTCTTCATAAATCCGTAGAGAACCCCGCTGTTTCAAGCCAAATTAACGTGGCCGGATGATTTTATTGAGGGTTTTGTGTCGACCACGCGACGGTGAGTCGTTATTTTTATGTATTTTAGTTACTTTTCATTAAATCTGTTGACTACCTATAGACGCTAACACTGTGTCTGCCGGTAGTGCTGGGTTACTAATGAATAATATGTTGAGAACCCTGCTGTTTCAAGCCAAATTAACGTGGCCGGAGGATTTTATTGTGCGTTTTGTGTCGACCATTCGACGGCGAGTCGTTAGTTTCATGTATTTGGGTTACTATGTATAAATGCGGTGGCGACACACCCGTGTATTTGAGATTTAAACGTGGTTTTAGGGATTAAAAGATCATTCTATTTTTTGTTAATTTCGTGGCCGAATAGAATATATGTACGTAAAGTATTAAATAAATCCTTTGATTTTTGTAATTTCATCCTTTTAGGATCATTTTTGTTACTTTTCAGTTGGCAGTGTAGTGCAAATATTGATAACGCTGCCGGCTATATATAAATATATATATATATATATATATATATATATAAATATATATATATATATATATATATATATATATATATATATATATATATATATATATATATATATATATAATATATATATATATATATATAGCGGATTAGATTAGCTTCCCCTAATTTTCATAAGACATGTGTGCTTTTGAAATTGTGGACCTAAAAAAATTAATAAGCGTTTTAGAAATTGTGGAACTAATTTTTTAATTAGCGGTGCCCAGCTTTGACAAAAACACAAGACAAGTTAACAACATGCAAACAAGGCATACAAAAATAAAAACATATATCTTGTATGTCTGCTTATGAGTTTAAAGCCATAAAAATTGAGATCATAGGTTAAAAGCCAAGATATAAAAGTGTGTTATTAAAAGAGATTAAAAAATAGGAAATTCAGTCTGGTTTCAACAAATAAAAGTCCTTATTATTCTGCATACTTCTGCATACTTGAGATATATATATATATATATATATATATGTATACATA
>JBBPBX010004393.1:0-52791 GCA_038048925.1 Garcialebias charrua | reverse complement strand
GATCAAGCCTTGCAGCTAAGATACCAAAAGTAGATAAAAATATGATCCACTCAATTACAGGTTGTGCAAATAGTATTTTCCTAAATGGAACTAACAAAGAGGAAATAATGAATGTAGTAAAACATCTTACAGACAAGAGATCGAAAGACTGGGTGGACATGGATATGATGTTTGTAAAGGACATAATGAGCCATGTTATTGAGCCGTTCACATACATATGTAACTTATCATTTTCAACAGGAATTTTTCCAGATAATATGAAAGTAGCTAAGGTCGTTCCTCTTTTTAAAAATGGTGATAAATGTGTATTCAACAATTATAGACCTATATCCTTGTTACCACAGTTTTCAAAAATTCTTGAAAAACTATTTGTAAACAGACTAGACCAATTTATAGATAAACAAAATATTCTAAGCAGCAGTCAGTATGGGTTTAGATCAAAAAACTCTACATCAATGGCTCTCATGGAATTAATGGAACAAATAACTACTGCTGTCGATCAAAAACAACATTGTATCAGTATCTTTGTTGATTTAAAAAAAGCATTCGATACTATTGATCACACAATTCTCCTTGAAAAACTGAACAAATATGGTATTAGAGGACCAGCATTACAGTGGGTATCTAGCTACTTAAAAAATAGGAAACAATTTGTACAAATAAATGATGTAAGATCTGACCTCTGTAATATCACATGTGGAGTTCCCCAAGGCTCTGTACTTGGACCAAAGCTTTTTATTTTATATGTGAATGACTTGGTAAATGTGTCAGGACTCCTTAAATGTGTACTTTTCGCAGATGATACCACTTTTTTCTGTTCAGGTGAAGATATAGAACAAATGTTAGAATTGATAAAAACAGAATTTATAAAGATACAAACTTGGTTTAAAATAAATAAATTATCATTAAATCTAGAGAAAACTAATTACATGATATTCGGTAATAGAAAGAAAACTGTTGATGTTCCACTCAAAATTGAGGATGTTGAGATTTGTAGAGTGAGTGAGGTGAAGTTTTTGGGTGTTATCATTGATGACAAACTGACATGGAAACAACACATAAATTCTGTAAGAATAAAAATAGCTAAATCGATAGCAGTACTGTACAAAGTCAGAGACCTATTGAATGATAAGGCTCTGTATTTGTTGTATAACACAATCATTGTTCCACACTTAATCTATTGTATTGATGTTTGGGGGAATGCGTGTAAAACAATCACAAAGCCTATTTTTGTATTACAGAAAAGAGCTGTAAGAATTATCACTAGAAAGCATTACCGTCATCCATCAAGTACATTATTTTATCAACTAAAATTACTGAAGTTCCATGATTTGGTAGACTATAATATTTTATCAGTTATGTATAGAGCTCAAAATAATGCATTACCTTTAAATATCCAAATGCACTTTGTTAAAAGACAAAGTTGTTATAATCTTAAGGGAACAGAGTTGTTTGTAAAACCACAATTCAGAACCAGTTTGAAGGGACGTTCTACCTCAATTCAGGGAATTAGATTATGGAATGGCTTGGAGAATGTAGTTAAAAATGCCAAGTCAGTGTTTACATTTAAAAAAATGATCAAAACAAATATGTTAAAAAAATATATGTGAAATAACGTAATGTGTATTGCATTAGTTAGAAAATTAGAAAGTGTTAGTTAGTTTGTACTGTATTAGTATTAGTTAGAAAACTAGAAAGAGTTAATCATTTTGTACTGTATTAGTATTAGTTAGAAAACTAAAAAGAATTAGTCATTTTGTACTGTTGGTTGAAGAATATTATTGTTTAACCTGATTGTTGGAAAAAGTTGGTTGAAGATTATTATTGTTTACATGGTTTGACTACTGTTGTTTAATCTGATTGTTGGAGATAAGGGGCAGATATAATAAGATTTATTCTTCTTTCTGCCACCTTTCATTTTTTTACATTTTGTACACTATCATTATGAGATTGCCTTGTATTGTTTCTTTTGTAAAAAAATGAACAAATTTAATAAACATAAACATAAACATATATATAAGAGTCCTCGCCAGCACCACTGGGTTCACCAGCACCAGCCAGTTGTGACAGAATGACAGAACGGACATTCGCATTCGACCCATCCATCCATTCTCTTCCACTTATCCGGGTTTGGTCGTGGGTGTAGTAGCCTAAGTAGGGAGGCCCAGAATTCCCTCTCCCCAACCACTTGGGCCAACTTCTCCAGGGGAATCCCAAGGCATTCCCAGGCCAGGCAAGAAACATAGTCCCTCCAGCGTGTCCTGGGTCTTCCTCTGTGTCTCTTCCCAGTGGGACGTACCCAGAACACCTCACCAGGGAGGCATCCAGGAGTCATCCTAAACATGCCCGAGCCACCTGAACTGGCTCCTCTCGATTTGGAGAAGCAGTGACTCTACTCTGAGTCCCTCCCGAATGATAGAGCTTCTCACCCTATCTTTAAGGGAGAGCCCAGACACCCTGCGGAGAAAACTAATTTCAGCCGTCTGTATCTGAGATCTCATTCTTTCAGATTCAGATTCAGATTCCGATTCAGTTTATTATCGCCATTGTCAATGAACAGGATTCACAGACTAGGAATTTGCTTCGGCATAACGGTGCATAAAATATAAAAACACAAGACACAAAAAACATAAACCATAAAACATCAATACAATCAATACAATATTCAGTGAACAAAAACTACTAAGAAACAGCGCAATTAGAGTGGTGCAATCAAAATACAGTGATACAGTGATTCCCAATCAAAATACAAAGAACAAATACAAAATACAGCGACCAAGGCAAGTTATGAGGTAGCATGGTTATGAGTGTTCAAGAGTCTGACAGCAGAGGGGAAGAAACTGTTTTTATGGCGGGAGGTTCTGGTCCCAATTGACCGAAGCCTCCTGCCTGAGGGGAGTGGTTCGAACAGACCGTATGCAGGGTGAGAAGGGTCAGCTGTGATCCGACCTGCTCGCCTCACAGTCCTGGAGACGTACAGGTCATGGAGAGATGGGAGACTACAGCCGATTACCTTCTCAGCAGAGCGCACAATGCGCTGCAGTCTGTGTCTGTCCCTGACAGTGGCCCCGGCGTACCACACTGTGATGGACGCGCTGAGAATGGACTCGATGATGGCCGTGTAGAACTGCACCATCAGCTTGGCCGGCAGCTTGGCCTTCCTCAGCTGTCGCAGGAAGTACATCCTCTGCTGAGCCTTTTTGATGAGGGAGCTGATGGTTGGCTCCCACTTGAGGTCCTGGGTGATGGTGGTGCCGAGGAACCGGTAGCAGTCCCCAATGATGATGGGGGTGTTGTTAAAGGTGATGGGGGGCAGAGGGGCTCTGTCTTTCCTGAAGTCCACAATCATCTCCACTGTCTTCTGGGCGTTGAGCTCCAGGTTGTTGTTGCTGCACCAGGTCACCAGCCGGCCCACCTCTCTCCTGTACGCAGACTCATCATCATCCGAGATGAGCCCGATGAGGGTGGTGTCGTCCGCAAACTTAATAAGTTTTACGGAGTCATGGCTGGAGGTGCAGCAGTTGGTGTACAGGGAGAAGAGCAGAGGGGAAAGAACACATCCTTGTGGTGAACCTGTGCTTATGGTCTGAGTGTCCGAGACAGCTTTCCCCAGCCGCACGCGCTGACTCCGGTCTGTCAGGAAGTCAGTGATCCACCTGCAGGTGGCGTCAGGTACACCGAGCAGAGAAAGCTTGTCTTGGAGCAAAGCAGGAAGGATGGTGTTGAATGCAGAGCTGAAGTCCACAAACAGGATCCTAGCATAGGTTCCTGGGGAGTCCAGATGCTGCAGGATGGAGTGGAGGGCCAGGTTTATGGCGTCATCTACAGACCTGTTAGCTCTGTAGGCGAACTGCAGAGGGTCAAGGAGGGGATTGCTGATAGACTTGAGGTGGGATAAAACCAGACGTTCAAAGGTTTTCATGACTACAGATGTGAGAGCCACAGGTCTGTAGTCGTTCAGTCCTGTGATGCGTGGCTTCTTGGGGACAGGGACGATGATGGAGGACTTGAAACAGGCTGGTACATGACATGACTCCAGGGAAGAGTTGAAGATTCCTGTAAATACAGGTGCTAACTCATTAGCACACTTCCTCAGGGTGGAGGGAGTCACATGATCTGGGCCTGCAGATTTGTGTGTGTTCAACCCTTTGAAAAGCCTGTTCACCTCCCCCTCTATAGCTGTGAAAGCAGGGGGTGGGGGGATCTCCAAGGTGGTTAAACACTGAGTGGTGTGGGGGGTAGAGGAATGTGAGTCCTTTGTTTCAAAGCGTGAATAGAAGTTGTTGAGGTCGTTAGCCAGTTTGATGTCATCTGTGGAGTGAGGCGATCTGGGCTTATAATTTGTGATCTCTTTCAAGCCCCTCCAAACTGTGGCAGAGTCATTTGCAGAGAATTGCTCTTCCAGGCGTTTGTTGTACCTAGTTTTAGCCTTTGACACCTCCCTGCTAAATCCATACTTTGCATGTCTGTAGCCCTCTTTATCTCCCTCCCTGAAAGCAGCCTCCTTCTGCTGACGGAGCCGTCTGAGTTTGGATGTGAACCAGGGTTTATCATTATTAAAAATGACTCTGGTTCGTGATGGAATGATGCTATCTTCACAGAAATGTATATATGACGTCACAGTGTCCGTGTACTCATCTAAACTCTCTGTGGAGTCCTTGAACATATCCCAGTCCGTGGTTTCAAAACATGCACGCAGCTCCTCCTCCGCTTCACTGCTCCACTTCTTGGATGTTCTCACTGCAGGTTTTGAAAGTTTCAGTCTTTGTTTATATGCGGGAATCAGATGTACCATCACGTGATCAGACAGCCCCAGGGCTGCACGCGGGACTGCACGATAAGCCCCCCTCACTGTGGTGTAACAGTGATCCAGCGTGCTCCCTTCTCTGGTTGGGCATGTGACAAACTGTTTGTACTTTGGCAGTTCATTTCTCATATTTCCTTTGTTAAAATCCCCAAGGACTATAACTAGGGAGTCAGGGAAAGACTGCTTCACGCTCGTTATCTGATCTGCAAGAGCTCTCTCAGCCTCACGCACATCAGCGCTCGGTGGAATGTAAACAGCGGCCAGAATGAATGAGGAAAACTCACGTGGAGAGTAGAACGGTTTGCAGTTAATGATCAGATATTCCAGGGAAGGAGAGCAATGCTCAGAGATCACTGTCACATCAGAACACCAGGCATTGTTTATGTAGAAGCAGACTCCTCCGCCTTTCGTTTTACCTGAGAGTGTGCGCTCTCTGTCCGCGCGCAGCAGCTGGAAGCCAGCCAGCTGGAGCGCGGCGTCGGGGGTGTGTGTGTTCAGCCACGTCTCCGTGAAACACAGCACACAGGAGGAGGAAAAGTCACTGTTCCTTCTCATCAGCAGCGCTATCTCGTCCATTTTGTTGGGAAGTGAGCGGACATTTGAGAGGAATATTCCAGGTAGAGGCGAGCGGCTGCCCCGCTTCCGAAGTCTCACGAGAGCGCCTGCTCGCTTTCCTCTTCGACGACGTCTCACTGTTTTGGCCAAAAAGTGCACTGCTTCTGCTGCAGGCACCAAAAAAACTGGTGTAATATCCTCATGGATTATTGTTCTGATGTTTAGAAGCTCCTCACGGGTGTAGGAGTACGAAGACACAGGAATAACGCACAAAAACAGACAAAACAAAGTGCACCAAAATGCCAGGGCGACCGTGCGTGGCGCCATCTTGGAACAAGATTTTCCACAACCCAAAGCTCATGACCATAGATGAGGGTAGGAACATATATCGACCAGTAAATGGAGAGCTTCGCCTTTTGACTTAGCTCTCTCTTCACTACGACAGACCATTACAGCGCCCACTTCACTAATGACGTAGCACCTATCAGCCTGTTCATCTCACGCTCCATTTTTCCATTATTCGTGAACAAAACCGCAAGATACTTAAACTCCTCCACTTGGGGCAGGACCTCCTCTCCGACCCAGAGAGGGCACTCTACCCTTTTCCAGCTCAAGACCATGGCCTCGGATTTGGAGGAACTGATCCTCATCCCGGCCGAGTCACATTCGGCTGCAAAACCGCTCCAGCGAAAGGTATAGATCACGACCTGATGAAGCCAATAGGACCATATCATCTGCAAAAAACAAAGAAGCGATTCTAAGGCCACCAAAACCGATCCCCTCAACACCTTGGCTGTACCTAGAAACTTTGTCCATAAAAGTTATGAACAGAATCGGTGACAAAGGGCAACCTTGGCGGACTCCAACTCTCACTGGAAACGAGCCTGACTTACTGTTGGCAATGCGGACCAAGCTCTGACATTGGTCGTTCAGGGACCTACAGCACATATCAAAGAGCCTGGTACCCCATACTCCCGGAGTACCCTCCACAGGGCTCCCCGAGGGATGGGGTCGAACGCCTTTTCCAAGTCCACAAAGCATATGTAAACTGGTTGGACAAACTCCCACGCCCCCTCCAGGACCCTGCTGAGGGTGTAGAGCTGGTCCAGTGTTCCACGACCAGGACAAAAACCACACTGCTCCTCCTGAATCCGAGGTTCGACTATCCGACAGACCCTCCTCTCCAGAACCCCCAAATAGACCTTACCAGGGATTCTTAAGAGTGTGATCCCCCTGTAGTTGGAACACACTCTACAGTCCCCATTTTTGAATAGGGGAACCACCATCCCAGTCTGCCAATCCAGGGGAACTGCCCCCGATGTCCATGTAATATTGCAAAGTCGTGTAAGCCAACACAACCCCACAACATCTAGAGCCTTAAAGAAATCTGGGCGAATCTCATCCACACCTGGAGCCCTGCCACCGAGTAGCTTTTTAACCACCTCGGTGACCTCAGCACCAGAGATTGAAGAGCCCGACCCAAAGTCCCCAGGCTCCGCTTCCTCAGTGGAAGACGTGCCAGTGGGATTGAGGAGGTCTTCAAAGTATTCTGCCCACCGACCTACTACATCCCAAGTTGAGGTCAGTAGCACACCACCCCCTACTATAAATAGTGTTGGTGGCGTACCGCTTTCCCCCTCTGAGACGTTGGATGGTGGACCAGAATCGCCTCGAAGCCATATGAAAGTCATTTTCCATGGCCTCTCCAAACTCCTCCCATGCCTGAGTTTTTGCCTCAGCGACTACCCGTGCTGAATGCCACTTGGATTGCCGGTACCCATCAGCTGCTTCCGGGGTCCCACTGGCCAAAAAGTCCCGATAGGACTCCTTCTTCAGCCAGACAACATCCCTCACTACCGGTGTCCACCACCGGGTTCAAGGGTTACAATCACGACAGGCACAACAACCTTGCGGCCACAGCTCCGATAAGCCACCTCGAAAATAGAGGTGCGGAACATGGCCCACTCTGACTCAATGTCCCCCACCTCCCCCAGAACATGTTTAAAGCTCTCATGGAGGTGGGAGTTAAAGCTCTGTCTCACAGAAGACTCTGCCAGATGTTTCCAGAAGACTCTCACAATATGTTTGGGTCTGCCAGGTCCTTTCCCACCATCTGAGCCAACTCACCACCAGGTAGTGGTCAGTGGACAGCTCTGCCCCTCTTCACCCGAGTGTCCAAGACATGCGGCCGCAGATCAGATGAGACAACAACAAAGTCGATCATCGAACTGCGACCTAGGGTGTCCTGGTGCAAAGAGCACATATGGACACCCTTATGCTTGAACATGGTGTTCGTTATGGACAATCCATGACAAGCACAGAAGTCCAATAACAGAACACCACTCGGGTTCAGATCAGGGGGGCCGTTCCTCCCAACCACACCCTTCCAGGTCTCACTGTCGTTGCCCACGTGAGCGTTGAAGTCCCTCAGTAGAACAAGGGAGTCCCCAGGAGGCGTACTCTCCAGTACCCCCTTCAAGGACTCTGAAAAAGGTGGAGTAATCTGAGCTACCATTTGGCACATAAGCACAAGTGGGAGTGCTGGCGCAGAGGTTAAGATCGCCGGTTCAAGCCCCGGTACCGACAACATCAAAAATGTGGGTGGGATAAGTGAAGCAGTCACACCTATCTCTACCCTCATCTGCCCCACTCTGGGTCCTTGAGCAAGGCCCTTAACCCACACCATCTGCTCCCCCGGGAACCTTAGATATCAGCTCTCTGCTTCACACAGAGGACTGTGGTGGATTGGTGGTCTGTGGTTGTGTCAGGAAGGGCATCTGGCGTAAAAACAATTGGCCAAGTCTTCGTGCGACTAGTTCGCTGTGGTGACCCCAGACGAAGGGAGAAGTTGAAAGAAGAAGATTTGGCGCATAAGCAAAAACAACAGTCAGAGCCCATCCCCCCACATGTTGGCAGAGGGAGGTTACCCTTTCGTTCACCGGGATAAACCCCAACGTACAGACACCAAGATGGTGGGGGGTCGGGGTGTAAGAAGTATGCCCACTCCTGCTTGGTGCATCTTACCAGGGGCAACTCCAGAGTGGAAGAGTGTCCAACCCCTCTCAAGGAAACTGATTCCAGAGCCACAGCCGTGTGTTGAGGTAAGCCCAACTATTTCCAGCCAGAACCTCTCAACCTCACACACCAGCTCAGGCTCCTTCCCTACCAGATAGGTGACATTCCACATCCCAATAGCCAGCTTTTGTAGCCAAGGATCAGACTGCCACAGTCCCCGCCCTCAGCCACCACCCATCCCACATTGCACTGACCCCTTTGGCCACCTTTGGTGGTGAGCCCATGGGAAGGGGGACCCACGTCACCTCTTTGGGCTGTGCCTGACCAGGCTCCTTGGGTGAAAGCCCAGCCACCAGGCACTCGCCAATGTGCCCCACCTCCAGGCCCAGCTCCAGAGTGAGGCCCCGGTGACCCGCGTCCAGGCAAAGGAAAATTGTTTCCATTGTTTGTACAGGTAGTCCCCAACTTACGAGCGAGTTCCGTACCTACGGGCCGTTCGTAAGTCAAAAATTCATAAGTAGGATGACATACTAAAAAAAAAAAAAAAAACATTTTTTTAATAAATAAATGCATGTACAGTTCCCAAGTACTTAGCCTATCCTAACACAGTTTTTAAAGATGAAGGAGTGAGTTGAATTGTTTCCCTTTCACATAAAGGGAGCTAGCTTCCTTTATGTGAATGGAGCTTGCTAGGGAGGAGGAAGACAATTCAACTCACTCCTTAACTATGTTAGGATAGGCTAAGTGCTTGGTAACTGTACAGTACAGTACTGTACATTTATTTATTTATTTGTTATTAAAAATATATATATTTTTTAAATAAATAGATAAATGTACAGTACTTTACTGTACAGTCACCAAGCACATAGCCTATCCTAACACAGTTTTTTAAAGATGAAGGAGTGAGTTGAATTGTCTCCCTCCTCCCTAGCAGGCTCCATTCACATAAAGGGAGCTAGCTCCCTTTATGTGAAAGGGAGACAATTCAACTCACTCCTTCATCTTTAAAAACTGAGTTAGGATAGGCTAAGTGCTTGGTGACTGTACAGTAATGTACATGTATTCATTTATTAAAAAAAAAAGAAAAATATTTTTTTTTTTAAATGAGATGCATATTCTTAAGTCCGGAACCTCGTATGTCGATGTGCTCGTAAGTCGGGGACTACCTGTACTCATCATAGGGGTAATCATTTATAACTTTTTTAATTATTATTTACAAATACAAATATTTTTTTACACACACTCATTTACACATGCACAAATCACAAATTCATTTAATAAATTCACAAAACGAATTCCATCCATTATCTTTATCCGCTTGTTCCTTTTCGGGTTGCAGGGTCGCTGATGCCCATGTCCAGCCATCACTGTGTGAGAGGCGGGGATGACCTGGACAGGGTTCCAGTCCATTACAGGGACACATAGAGACAAACGAGACCAAAAAAAAAAAACTTTCACTCTCTCACTCACACCTAGAGACAATTTAGTTACCAATCAGCCTAACATGCATGTTTTTGGTCTGTGGGAGGAAACTGGAGTACCCAGAGAAAACCCATGGAGAGAACATGCAAACTACATGCAGAAAGGTCCCCAACTGGAATTACAATCCAGCAACCTTCTTGCTAAAAGGTGGCAGCTCTACCAACTGAGCCATTGTGCCGTCTACAGTCACTCAACCCACAGCCAGAAATACCAAAGTCTTAATTTACCTGCATCCACTAGAAATACTCCATAGTTGTTATGAAGGTCGGAACTGTCTGGACAGTTTCCTATACCTTTTAAATACACTTCCTTTGCCTCAGATAGGCGTTTCTGTAAGCAAACACAAATGACATAAATGCAGTGTTAAGAATGAATGCCACCAAACACACAGAAAAACTAGCTCCTGTAACAAAGTAAAATTGCTAACTAACAGACACATAAACATGAATTTGTATAAAAGATCAAGAGTGCTGAGTGAAAGCAACCCACCAGGCTCAGGGGTATGTGATCGGAGTCTATCGGAAGTAGTTTTCCAAAGACAGTAATTTTCACTTTCTATCCGCTAGTTTAACTTTTCCTTTTAGGTTTTGACAAAAATATGGATTTTAGAAAAATTTTAGGGTGAACCTAGATAAAATTTCACCACAAAAAGAAACACCAAAATTGTGGACTTGTCCCACATTATAAATGTGCCTTTTGACTGTCAAATGTATAAGAAAATAAAAAGTCAACAGCCAAGAACAGGAAATCAGCCCATAATTGTCTAATAATTTGACAAAATGAAGCTAAAGAACAGATTGACACATGAGAGTGACACATTACGGCTGGTGTTTTGCAATGAACTATCAGCTGAAGGGACAAGTGTACTTCACAAAATACAGAAGATGCTATAGTGCCACAATGTTCAGATTTAGGACCCACTCTTTTAACAGTTTATGTAAGTACCTGTAATGTAGGACAGAACATTCCTGATGACTCCTTACATCTCTATGCTGACGATACAATTATTTATTGCCGAGCTAACACAGTTGCCAAGGTTGTCCAGCTTCTACAGTCTGCATATGCCATCATTAAACCTGACTTGTTCCATCTCAAACTGGTGCTAAATACTGGTAAAACCAAGGGGATGTTTTCTAACAAAGTTGGGGTCAATAACTCTTCCTCCTAGCTCATCCATGCATGGTGTTCCTATTGAGTTTGTGAATTCTTACAAATACTTAGGAATTTTAATTGATGCATATCTCTCTTTTAAGTCATATATTGAAAACTTGATAAAGAAACTGAAATTAAAACTGGGTTTCTTTTTAAGAAATAGCTCTTGTTTAACTCTGAATGCCAGGAAACACATTGTAGCTGCTACTTTCCTACCAGCCATCGACAATGGTCACATTATTTACATACAGTAAATGTTCCTGCCAGCTCCATGCAGATGTTGGATGCTGTCTACCATGGTGCACCAAGATTCATAACTGGTTGTAACTACCATACCCATCACTTGTACGCCTCGGTCTGTTGGTCATCATTATCTACACGTAGGCTCTGACACGTGTTCATTTTCATCTATAAATCTCCCATTTGTCTTCTACCTTCATATATCTCTTCCTATACACGCGCAATTACGGTAATTCAAACACAGCTTCTCCACCGGCTTTAATGACTCCATCTCCCGCAACCCTCAGTTCTGCTCTGTGTCTAGCGTGGACGAGTTTACTGATCTTTTTAGATCTTAGCATGTTCTGACATTCTGACCTCTGTTGCTCCTCTGAAGATCAAAAAGAGGACATCATTTCAGCCGTGGCTGAGTGAATCCACCCGCACGCTAAGACGCCAGTGCAGACAGCTGAGAGGAAATGGTGTAAGCAGGTTTCCCTGGACATCTTTAAAGAGAGCTTGTCAAATTATCAGAGAGCTGCTAAGACTGCTTTTTTATCTAACGTGGTTTCTAACAGCAGTCACAGACCTCAGGTTCTTTTGAATGTTTTTAACTCTGTTGTGAATCCTTGTGATGCTGGTCATGTTGCTGTATCTCATGCACTGTGTGAACAGTTTTCTAATTTTTTATAGATAAAATCCATGCCCTGAGACCCTCCTCAACACAACTTTACACAGACCCATCCTCACTTCCTCCATCATCAGCTGCCTTTGAACTGTTCGAGCCAGTGACTTTAACTGTTTTAAAGGACATTGTGGATCACATGCAGCCTTCTAATTCACCTTTGGACTGTGTTCCCTCTCGACTGTTTAAGGAAGTTTTTAGCACTCTTGGTCCATTAGTTCTTGTCTTGATTAATATGTCCCTGTCATCTGGCTGCGTTCCAGCTTCTTTTAAACATGTGGTGCAGCCTCTCTTAAAGAAGAACCTCGACACAACACTGCTCTTAAATTACAGACCTATTTTAAAACTACCTTTTCTGTCAAAACTTTTAGAGAAAGTTGTTTTTAATCAACTTAAGAGGTTTTTAACTGCCAACAGCATTGGTGAAAAATTCCAGTCAGGTTTTAAATCAGGTCACAGCACAGAGACAGCCCTTTTAAGAGTTTTTAATGACCTTCTTTTAACTGTTGACGCAGGAAGCTCTGCTGTTTTTAGTGCTTTTAGACCTTTCTGCTGCCTTTGATACTGTGGACCACAACATCTTGTCACGACTGGAGCAGGTGGTTGGTATCAAAGGCAAAGTTTTATCCTGGTTTAGATCCTACCTGACTAACAGGAGTTTTTCCTGTTCACTTAAGGAAATGTTCTTCATCTCCAGCTCCTCTGATCTGTGGAGTCCCTCAAGGGTCTATTTTAGGTCCACTGCTTTTTAATCTGTACATGTTGCCTTTGGGGTCCATTTTTAGGAAACACAACATTCCTTTTCATTGCTTTGCTGATGATACCCAATTATATCTTCCAATTAAGTCAGACAGGGTCACTTCACTGGACCCACTCTTGGACTGTCTAAATGACATTAAAGGTTCAGTATGTAACTTTTCTAACAATATATTTTTAACATATTTCTTCACTCTGTCTACCTCCTGACATACTGATTTTAGACAAGTAATCTCTGAAAAAAATTATTCTCCCCTTGCTTCTCTAAAAGCATTTCTAAAAAGCCACAGTGACCCACCGTTAACCAGCCAATAAAAACAGATTTTGTAACCAGCCAATAAAAACAGAGCTTGAATTTGAATCAGCCAATAAAAACAGAGCTTGAATTTGAATTTCAGCAGAGCTAGGGCAAGAGCAAGCCTCAAAGCCATATATGGCTCTGAGGGGGAGGGACCAGAAACGTGTCTCTGTTCAAAATTTTCCTAAGTTCCAGCGTGTTCCAGAAATTACATACTGAACCTTTAAAGTCTGGTTAAAACTAAATTTTCTGAATCTAAATGAAAATAAAATGGAAGTCATCAGCTTTGGCAAATGCAACGCCCTTAAGGCTCCCCCATAGCTCTGCGTACGTCTGAACATGTGTCCGTACGCGCGTACTGTACGCAGACAGTTCACCCGCACAGCTAGCATACGTTCTCGCATACATTCTCATGGTTTCACTCCAAATTCTTGACGTCATTTGAGCAGCTGCAACGCAGCTCAGACAAGGAGCGTTTACCTATGGGACAAATTGAGGTCGCTGATTGGTCATTTGCTGACCAGTGACGTGCGGTCAGGGGAGGCAAGTGAGGCCACGCCTCACCTGTCATCATGGAAAGAAAAAAATGTAAATTGAAAAAAATAAATGTAATTATTGTATTTATCCTTTGATTTGTACTATAAACTTATTTTACTAAAAACTAAACCAGTTTTAAGTTATTTTTTATCCATAATCACCAATTTTTTTTTATTTAGCGTTCAAACTGAGAAGTGACGTGGGCGGAGCTGCCGGTGCCTCTCTGCAGAGAGGCACCGGCAGCTCCGCTTCACCAGATTGTGCAATCACTCGGCTGAATGAGCTGCATGCTGCAGTGAGCCCGTATTCCTGCCCCTTTTATGTCGCTTTTAAAATGTCCAAATACTTTTGTTAAATAAACTACATTTCTATAGTTTAGCTGGTGAATATAATGTCTAGTGTTTTTGTCTAAAACTGTGTGCTGAGCGATCATAAAACAGTGAGAAAAGGAGCCGCGTGTGGCAAGCCTCGAGGAGGCGGGGCTAGTGAGCCCAGGGATCCTGCGTGATTGAGCCTCCTCCTGCAACGCTTTGGAGGAGGAAGTGACAGTGCTACAATTTAATGTAAGGAAAGTGCAGTGATTCAGTTTTTTCTTCTTCTCCTGATTGGCTATAATTTTGCAATGGAGGCTTTCTCTGGCAATGATCTCCATCGAGGCAGAAAGACTTTTAAAACTGAAAGCCGACAAGGAAGACTTCTAGAAAAAAGTCATTGACGTCTTCAGAAAGAGCGGTGCATGGACTTCATTATTTTTATTTTTAATTGATTAATTTTACATTAAAAACCAGAAGAAAAAAAACATATCACATATTATATGAAAGAATACAAAGAAATCTTATTTTATCTGCCCCTTTTTTCATAAACAAAACAAGTTCAAACAATCAATTAAAACAATAATTATCTATAAGTAACAGAGCAAAAAGAGTAACTTTTCACAATCTACAAATATCTAGAACATTAAACACTTAACTAAATGTTTTAGTATTTTGTTAACAATTTAGTTTTGATCATTTATTTAAAAACATAAGCACAGAGTTTACATTTTTAACATAATTTCCCAAACTATTCCACAATTCAACTCCCTGTATTGAAATAAACCGTCCCTTCAAACTAGTTCTATATCTTGACTTTGCAAAAATTTCAGTTTCCTTTAGACTGTAGCAGTTTCTCTCTTAACAAAATACATTTGAGGGTTCTATTACTAACAAAATATTATAGTCCACCAAATCATAAAACTTCAGTACTTTGAGTTTTTTTAAATAATATATTAAATGGATGACAGTGCCGGGTTTCCACCAAACGGTTTTTGCGCCTCCAAAGCAGCCACTTTACATTGAAAGTCTATGTGGCCGGGCATCTTGGCGCGGCGTAGCGTGACGCGGCGCATCTTCAGCATTTCAAGCAGCGCAGCAGCGCCTGGCAGTCCCTTTCCACACACGCGCGCGTCCGCAGCAGCCGAGCAGCAGAAGCAAGAATATTCTTGCTTCTGCTGCTCGCTGCGTCGCAGCAACCAATCGGGAGAGACACTGCTATGTGATGACGCAACGACGACGGGACTTTCTGTGGACGAAAACAGCCTCCGGTAGGAAACCTGGCATTTTTAAAGTTGCTGCTGTCCACTCGAGCGTACATCACCCCAAACATAAAAAAAAAGGTTTTAATCTCAACAAAGACTTTTGGAGCTGCAGTTTGGCTCATAGAAAACCCACTCAAGTGTTAACGAGGCTCACATATAGCTGATTTTATCTGCTCGGTGCACAGAAAAACAACACTATCTGACCGGGAAGGGAGCCAGACGCTCCTTCCACTGCGCGTCTGCAGACACGTTCGGTGGAAACAGACATCTGTTGACAAGCAGCAAACACGGTGCGTTGGGAGCTTTTTGATGCGTTTAGTGGGGATGTAGCATAAGACTTTCTTGTAATAATTCTCACAGCTTTTTTCTGTAAAATAAAAATAGATTTTGTTATAGTTTAATTTAATTTATAAATAAAGGTAAGAATAAAATAATTTTTTCTCCAAATTAAATGTGCTTTTTTGTGTGCTACAGTTTGTATGTGTAAAGATTGCTGATAGGGGCGGCCGTGGCGTAGTGGTAAGGGCAGTCGTCTCCCGATCGGAAAGTTGGCGGTTCGACTCCCGGGACCCGCACCATGTTGTGTCCTTGGGCAAGACACTTAACCCTGAGTTGCTCCCGGTAGGACTGGAAAGCACCTTGCATGGTAGTCTGCTGCCACCGGTTTATGAATGTGTGTTGCATTCAATATATGTGTAGCACTTTGAGATTTTCAGTAATGAAAAGTGCGTTATAAATTGAATTAATTATTATTATTATTATTATATGAGATTTTAAACACAACCCGTTAACTGCTGCCAATCAAATGGTGAATAAACTACTCTGTAGGGTTCATGTATTATAAAAGAAGAAAATAACACTATCCAAAGTATCCAAAGCGCTGAAGAAGCTATGGCAGACAGAAGCCAAAACGTGGAGAACATTTTTTGTCAGTTTTTTTTAATTATACATATGAAAAAAAACTGTATAGTGCCTCACCAGCCATGAACCTCACCGCACGTCACTGTGACATGCCTACTGAATTGATTGACAGGTCGGGTGGGGGGAAAAAGGTGCGAGCTGGCAGCTTCAGCCGCAGCGGTGTTCTGTGTTTATATGTTAATAAAAAGTTCTAAAAAAAATAAAAAATTTAAAAAACAGGGAGCGCTGGTCCTGCAACCCACACATCAGACCAGGACACCAAGAAATCTGCAGAACCTCCCGCAGCCACGCTGGACCAGAGTTTAATTCACTCGTGACAAATTTATTCATTTCTCATCATTTCAGTCATGGAGTCAATGGAGGAGGAAGCGATCACTTGCCTTTTGGCAAAAAACAAACAAAAGAAAAGGCCAGATCAGGGATGAAGAAGAGGAATTTAATACATTTGTGTCGCATACAAAACAGTCCGGCGCCGGGCATTTTATTGTGCAACAACGCGTTTGTGTACGCGGTCGTAAAAATTGAGCTTTGCGCGTACATGCCCTGCGGGGGTATGCTTGTGCCTCTGCGTAGTATGTGCATACAGCTGCGTATGGCCGTACGCAGAGCTAAGCGGGGGCCTTTAATGTTCTTGGCCCCTTGGCTTCACACAGCCACTCCAATGTCAGGAATTTGGAAGTTATTTTTGACAGTGCTTTTAAATTAGACAAACAGATAAAGGCAGTTGTTAAATCCAGTTTCTTCCAGCTAAGACTCGTTGCCAAGGTGAAGTCTTGTCTCTCTTTCAGAAACTTTGAAAAGGTGATTCATGCTTTTATTACCTCTTGTTTGGACTATTGTAATTCATTGTATGTTGCTTTAGACCAGGGGTGCTCACACTTTTTCAGCATGCGAGCTACTTATAAAACAACCAATTCAAAATGATCTACCCAATACAAAAATGCAAAACATATAATTATCTTCAAATGTATTAAGGATTATTTTTATGTACAATGTATGTTGATGTACCTTGCATAACTGAATAAGCCAATATTGCACAACACATATAATAAATCTGGGGTCACCAACGTGGTGCCCGCGGGCACCTGGTCGCCCGCAGGGACCACATGCCGTGCCCGGTGGTGGTGACAGCAATATAGATTTTATTTATTTATTAAAAAAAGATGGTAGAAACTGATCCCCATTCCCTTCTTCATAAGAATATGGTCTTTTACTTTA
Source organism: Garcialebias charrua (assembly GCA_038048925.1). Taxonomy (NCBI): domain Eukaryota; kingdom Metazoa; phylum Chordata; class Actinopteri; order Cyprinodontiformes; family Rivulidae; genus Garcialebias; species Garcialebias charrua. Next base: position 35,570 of record JBBPBX010004393.1, on the reverse strand, counting down.
ATAAATGTTAAAAAATCATTAGATATTTTTTACTTTATAATGTCATCTCTACAAAGCCCCCTCCAGCAAAACTAAAGTGGTCCACAGGCCACCAGTTGATAACCACAGTTGTAGCAGGTTGTTATGGCTCCGGACACGTTTCATTTATGCCTCTTATCAACAGGTCCTGTTCGCGCTCGTTCGGACTTGTTCGTAACTAGTTAACAACTAGTTATGGGGTGTACCCACAGGGTCCTGTTCACGTGAAACCGGTCCTATTTTGGTGCCTGCCTCACTGAGGTACAAAGGTCCGGTTCTTTAGGGTCCAGTTATGACATCAGCACAGTGTGGTCACTGATTGGTCAGGGGGCGTAGTCCTAGGTCGGAGATTCAGTCTTCTCCAGTAGGTGGCGGTATGCACCTGAACGTTGTTTGCAATCCGCCAAGAAGAAGAAGAAGATTCAGTCTTCCAGGAAATGCAAACTGCCATCCCGCCAAACTCTAGAACAACAAGTTGGAGGAGCACATTTTTGAGAATTAACACAGGCTAATAATTATGTCACAACCGTGGTCAAACGCGGAGGTTCAGGCTTTTCTGTATTTGCTGGCCGATGAAAATATTCAGAGGGAGCTGGATGGAGTGACGTGCAATGAAAAGATTTTTCAAGAGGTGTCTGCGCAGGTGAGTGTTTTCTAACTTTAAGCATATTTCCAGTGAGTCATGCAACTGTTTCTTAGCTTTTTTGGACTGCGGAAAGACCGTTTCAGAGACTGACTTCAGGCAACAGCCGAGAGGCTTTTAGGAAAAAAAAAAAAAAGATGGCGGAACGGCTCGTTTCTCTGAAATATAACAAGAAAATCACATAAACAATATTTGTTAGCTCGAAATTGTAGCAGAGGAGGTGTGTCTGAGTCTATCATTTGCTTAATAAATGCACTTTAATGGTCTAATTCGCCGAGTTGGCAGCTGTTTTCAAGGTTCGAAGCAGAGCAGAATGTGGTGTATGGCAGGCCGTTTGAGTCGATAATAGCGAGTGAAGATTCTCAGTCATCCAGGACATGGTAAATTCTAAAAAGTGCAAGGAAGGAAAAAAATAGTCTAAAGCATAGTATAATAAATAAAGTCCAGTTGTTTTTGTCTTGAACTTTTTTGAATTTATCATTATAGCCACGTTTTCATATTACGTGATACAACCGCCAACTTCATGCCATACATGTTACTTCTGTTTTTGTTTTTGGTTTGATTTGGTTCAGTCAGAATAAATGGAAACGGTCATATCTCAGTCCAAAAATGGTTTATAAATATGGGGAAAAATCCATAAATTTGTCACTTAGGCCTATAGGCCTGTATTAATGTGTAATGTGATTTATTTCAGGTTAATCAGTCAGTTCCTGTGTAAAGATCCTCTAGCCGTGGGTGTCCTTGGAGAAGGATGGGACAAGTCACTGCACTGTAAAGCAAGTATGCCATGACAGAAACACTCCAAACTTTGAAAATTACAGATAAAAGCAAAGGACAATGATGTTTAGAGGAGATTATAACAATAATTTTGTGTTGTTTGTCAGATGGGGCAGTGAAAACAGCCAGCCAGACATATGAAGCCATCGCTGAACTGCTGCATCAGGATCTGATCTTGTGACTCCAGACTACACATCAACTGCAGCCGAACAGACCTCAGAGCTTCTCCTGATGCTCTGCTCTCCTGCACCTTGTCCACATTGTGCCAAAGATGTCCTCGGTGCCTCAGTAAAAAAAAAAACAGTCCTGCATTGACAACACAAACAGGTCCTATGAACTCAGCAGATGTCATACAAGCTCAGTTTGTGACGGAGCAGGGGTACTGTGACTTCATGGTGTTTTTCATTCAACCTTTATTTAGTCAGGTAAATCTCATTGAGCCTCGTGGACTCTTTTACAAAAGCGACCTGCTACAAACTAAAGAACTTTAGTTCTGGGTCAGATGACTTTATTCACAGAGGATTGTGTCTGATGGTGAGTTCTTTACAGAAGCAGTGAAAAATGTAGAAATGTTCTACAGGTCAGCATTTTTACCTGAGCTATTGGCCAAATTTTACTTTTAATTATTGTTACATGTTTTGGAACAACAGGTTAAGATTCCAGTGATGATATTTTAAGTTCATATTTCATACATAACTGCAGATTTAGTAATATGTTTTTCTGTTTCTACAAATAACACCAATCTTTCATTTTTTAAAACTGTTACAATTTTATTGACATGTAACATTTACAGTATTTAAATAAAGTTGCTTTGATATTTTGATTGGAATTGATTGATTACATATTGTTAAGTTTATATTACAAATGTTTTAGTTTGGAACACACTTGTTGATCAACTGGGACAATGGAGCGGCGCAGATTTTTTAGGATGCATGCCACTTTCAGTTTTGTCCAAAGTAGTGTACTCCACCATCATCAATGTGTGTATATATAAATATATATATATATATATATATATATATATATATATATATATATATATATATATATATATATATATATATATATATGTATGTGACATTATATATATATATATATATATATATATATATATATATATATATATATATATATATATATATATATATATATATACTGTATATGAACATTTGTCTGTGGCTGAAAAAGCCACAGACAAAGCAGAATGTTCAAAAAAGAAACAAGCTCATCCACTTTGGTTGTGTGTTCTTTTCCAGCTCTTCTTCTAATGTGTGTGTTAGTGGTTAATAAAGAGCTTAATGTATCACTAGCGCCACCAGCTGGTTAGAAGCGTTGATATTAATGATCCACCCACTGCAGGAGAATTACCCGCCCACTGCAGGAGAACTTCACGCCCACTAAAGGGGTCCTAAGCGTGCAGTGGGTACAGAAATAAACCGGTCCCATAGGAACTGGCCCAAACTAGCCACAATGGGACCTTACAGGAACCAGACCTGTGGATAAGAGGCAATAGTGAACGAAGGCATAAAAATGGCTCTTTTGGTACGGAGAGATTTAATGTATACAGTGCTTATGCATTTATTTTACAGACTGTGAACGCACCGCGAAAGAGTGTGACACAAACGCACGCGCTGCGGGACAGGGAAACGTGCAGAAAACGGAGAGTAGTCAAGGAGGTTATGTTGTATGAAAAGTGTCTCGTATGATTTGAATAATAAAGCAACGTCAACTCCCAACCAGTATGTTTCTTAAGCGTGCAGAGAAACATCACAGCGTCACTCGCCCGGGACGATGCTTCGGTGGCGGCGTTTCGCTTTTGAAGTTGCTGCTGTCCGAACTGGGATTTTAGTTCCTCCACCTTTCTCTTTCTCAACTGGCTTTTCGGTGGGAATTTGATGTCGTATTTTCCATGAACAGTCCGAAATATGATTGTTTTCGCTTGCATGTTTTGCTGCGTTTCGCCTTTGCGCCGTTGTTTTTAGATGCTGCATGAGCAATGACCTAAAGCTTTCATCTGATTGGTTGCTGTGTATGTCAATCAAGTGATGGGATGTTTGATTGGCTGACAATTTTTTAATGTCACGCTGCGGGAAAAAATAAAATAATAATAATGTCACGCTGCGATCGATCAGTAATGCCTCCGCGATCGACCGATAGATCGTGATCGACGTTATGGCCACCTCTGGTTTAGACAAATCATCTTTGCATCGTTTACAATCTGTCCAGAACGCAGCAGCTCGTCTTTTAACTTCAACTAAAAAATATGAACACACAACCCCTGTCCTGGCATCCCTCCACTGGCTCCCTGTCCACTTCCGTATTGATTTTAAGATTTTATTGCTTGTTTTTAAAATCTTAAAAGGTCTGGCCCCGTCATATTTATGTGATCTTATTAACATCTACACTCCAGTAGAGCACTCCGGTCTACCAACCAGTTTCTCTTAGATGTCTCCAGATCCAAAATGAAGTCCAGAGGTGATCGGGCTTTTGCGGTTGCTGCTCCAAAACTGTGGAACAGTTTACCTGAGAATTTAAAGACCGCTCAGACTGTTGAGACTTTTAAATCTTCACTTAAGACTCATCTCTTTTACTTGGTATTTGATCCACGCAGAGTCTGAGAACAAATTTTGAGCAGATTTTATTCTAGTTTTATTCTTCTAGTTTTTCTCTGACACATTTGTTTACAGCCGCTCGATCTGAAATGGTGTTTTTGAGTTTTGAGATGAAAATATTGCTCATTTCAAAAGAACTGGTAGCTGTTAGACTTGCATATGTTTCACTGATGTCATTGAGCGCTTCCTTTATATGAGTCGCAAAGTCAGCTGTAGTCCCTCCTGCTAATGCATTCACCTGTAACTGAAGTCCCCAGGGGCAGGAAGGGGGATCACCCAGAAACATGAGATGAACCTCATTGATGTACTCAGCTGACAAAGATGTTGCATCCCAACCAAGAGTAAGCTCAACACATTTTTCATTCACTACCGCTTCTGCAACCTGCACTTCACTTAACACACCAAGTTCATATGCAAATTGGGCAACAGTTGAAACATCAGCCTTTCCTTTAACCTTATCCACCTCTTTCGCCAAAAGCTCATGTAAGCCGCCATGACAGTCCGGTGCCGCCCCCTCCCGGTGGTAAACTTCCGCCGGAAGTCCTGTAGTGTGTGGTTTGCTGTGAAAAACAAGCTGGGACACCAGTTTTTTTCCTCTCGTTTTTTAAATTTTTTGGGTTGTTTCTTGCTGGGTTAGAGGGTGTTACAGCCAGGTATACGTTTGAGCAACGCGCTGTTGTAAACCTGAAGGATCTACGTCCATCGGAGGAGCTGACAGCTGCTCCTTCCTCTGTCTGTGTCTGGCTCTGAGCTGCTGTCGAAGACGTCGCGCTCCGATCAACTTTAGTTCGGTAAACAAAATATTCTATATAAATCATTTTGTGAAACCATGTCAGAACAATATCGGAGTATAACCGTCTGTTTAGTAGCTGTTTTTTTTTTTGTTTTTTTCATGATTTAGCGTCTGTACTGCTGTGATAATGCTGTGGTTAGCTTAGCATGTAGCTACTTTAAAGGCTAACTTCCAGACGGTAACACTCACAACAAAGTGCTGGTTCTTGAGCCTGGACTTTTTTTTTGGGCTGTGTTATTTTAGTTAAACTGTTATTTAGCTGGTTATATATGATTGAGACAGTTTACACATCTTTTTTCAAAGACAGACCGTGTCAACAATGACTAGGCCTCAAAACCTGACCCGTCATTAAACCAGAGTTATTAAAGCACATTTAAAATAATGATGTAAATTAAAGAGGAGAAAAGTGCACATGAAGCTACATTTGTACTAAAATGTGAGTAAATAAAGAATTTACTTAACAAATCTGTCATTAAATAATATAACTGTGTGTTGCACACGTGTTTATACAGTATTATTTATATTTATTTATATTATTTAATGACAGATCTGTTAAGTAAATGCTTTATTTACTCATTTTAGTACTAATACTGTACTGTACACACTGTCTATGACAAGACAAGTTTTCTTTTTCTACTTTACAGAAGACTGAAGCCACGAGATCCATCCAGGGATAAGATCCTACATTAAGTAAATGCTTTATTTACTCATTTTAGTACAAATACTGTACTGTACTGTTCACACTGTCTATCACAAGACAAGTTTTCTTTTTCTACTTTACAGAAGACTGAAGCCACGAGATCCATCCAGAGATAAGATCCTACATTAAGTAAATGCTTTATTTACTCATTTTAGTACTAATACTGTACTGTACACACTGTCTATGACAAGACAAGTTTTCTTTTTCTACTTTACAGAAGATTGAAGCCACGAGATCCATCCAGAGATAAGTTTGTACACCTGGGTCCAGTCTCAGATCGTACACCTGGGTCCAGTCTCAGATCGTACACCTGGGTCCAGTCTCAGATCTACACCTTGGATTCCTGTGGAGTTGGCTGAAATCGGACAGTTCCACATGAAGAGAAATCTGTTCAGTTTGCTGGTCTCCATCATTGCTTGTTGAATTGGTTTTGATCTTTATTCTGTGCCAATTCATTTTCATTAAGACAACACCACCCACAGTTGTCATATTGTACAGTATTCAGTTTCAACTGTTTTAAATGTATAATTATAGCTTTTATTCTGAACTTTGTCAGTCTCCTGGGTGATCAAAACTTATAAGCAAAATGAATGTTTTTTTGCTTTGCACATGTGAATAAAAACACTGGCCTAAGAACAATCGGGACCTTCAGTTTTTATTTATGTGTATTACAATGAGTAGTATGGGTGACATCACAATGAAACTACTTCACATTATTAGACATTGAACAGTGTATTTTAATTATTGAAATAACAACAAAAATAACAAATGTAAATGAACAGCAGATTTATTTATAGAAGATTTTAACTCGTTTGTTGCTGTGTGTACGACTGCACAAAACTTCTGGACGAAGTCGAGTTTCCATCCATGTCCTGGGAGTCTGCTGGTGATTGAAGATTCTACGACCGGACAGAGTACCTTAACACAGAAATGTTTAGATATGGAGTAAATAATTTCTATGTTTCTCTTTTGTATATAATACACCATGAATGTTTTTGTTGAAAAGCTTATGTAATAGTGTATGTATGAGATCAACTGAAAAATGACTTCTTTTTTTGTTTTATTCAACCACAATGTAACAGGTTCTTCTTTAAATGGCAACACATGGTTTTCTCAAAACAATGTACATATTTCATATTATCTTGTCTTTGAATATTGCAGAAAATATATAACTACTTTATCATCAACTTGTTAATTAAACAGCATGTGTTTCAACTTTGTACATTTCAATTGTGACATTTTCAACAAATTTTATATTAAATGTATGCTTCCATTCACAGCACAGACTTGAACTCTGACTATTAATGTCTGGCTGTGATCTAAATATTCTGATATAAGTGATGTACCTTCCACAGTGTCCAGTCAGCCTGTCCGTGAGCAGTGAGATGAGACGTTATCTGTGCTTCACCTGTCACTGCTCAGTGACAGCTGAAGCACAGATAACGTCTTATCTTCGCAGTTAACGTCTTATCTTCGCAGTTAACGTCTTATCTTCGCAGTTAACGTCTTATCTTCGCAGTTAACGTCTTATCTTCGCAGCTTCTTAAAACATCCTTGGAATTATCCACCTCTTATGTGCTTCCATTTACGTGAGGTAAAGGAAACTTTTGTGTAAATAAATAAATCGCTAGCAAGTATGTTTCCCCACAAACGTAAACAAGAGCACGGGACCGCGGGCGGAAGTACACTCCCGGCTTTGCTGCTGCCTCTCAGCGAGAAGGTTGCCGGTTCAAATCCCGGTCCGGGGCCTTTCTGGGTGGAGTTTGCATGTTCTCCCCGTGCATGCGTGGGTTTCCTCCGGGTACTCCGGTTTCCTCCCACAGACCAAAAAACATGCTTGTTAGGCTGATTGGTGACTCTAAATTGACCCTAGGTGTGAGTGAGACAGGTCCCTCTTGTAAATGAGTCCCCGTGACTCAACGAGGCTAGCATGTATAAATAAAGGTTGAATGAATGAATGAATGAACACTCCCGGCTTCCGCTATGAATTATGGGTAGTGCCGCAAAAACGAAAATAAGGTGGATAGCCAGTGCTATTCTAAACAACATCTGCTATAAGATTACTTGTCTCCTCCACTGGCACCTGGTGGAGGATGCATGAGTATGCTGCAAGTCTGTAGGATGAGGAATATGTTTTGGAATCCTTCTTCACTGACACAGTGTCACAGTCAGTTGAAGATTCACAGTCCAATAACAACCCCTGCAGTTTGTCATTATCTAGTTCCAGTTCTTTGATTTTTTTTCTTGCACAGTTCAGTTCTTTTCTGACTTCTCCCAACAGTCTCCTAAATTTACACTTATGTTTATGTTTCTTCTTCTGCACTTTTGGACTGACCAGTTCCATCGGAAGCGGACGCGGGCACACCTTGGCTGCCGCTGCTCCTCATACTTTTTGCTCTTTGAAGCCTTTTTTTTTTTTTTTTTTATTTTTTTTTACTACTTTCTGCTGTTTTTTTTTCACCGAGCCTTGTTGGACATTTCTACCTTTCTCGATTGCAGAGTGCGGCAGGCCTAGGCCTGTGTACAGCACCTGTACGAGCTGACGCGGACATTTCTACCTTTCTTTGAACCTTTCTACCTTTCTTTGAACATTTCTACCTTTCTTTGAACCTTTCTACCTTTCTTTGAACATTTCTACCTTTCTTGAACGCAGAGTGCGGCAGGCGTTTGCCTGTGTACAGCACCTGTGTGAACGGACGTCACGCGGGCATTTTTTCCTTTCTGTGATTAAGTTTTAGAGCAACTGTCTTTTCTGACTGCGTTGTGGTTCTGCAAACATTATAAGTTGCCGGTCAAAGCAGATGACCGCTTGTCCTGAGCCTGGGTCTGCTAGAGGTTTCTTCCTTCTAAAAGGGAGTTTTTCCTTTCCACTGATGCCTAGTGCTTGCTCAGGATAGGAGACTGCAGCCAGGCCAAGATTTGACTTGTTGCTGGATTCATTAGATAGTAAACTTTACTAGTTTAACCGTAATTTTATTAGTGGGGGCTGTTAGCTCCCGCTAGCTCCAGAACGAATTTAGCTTAAAAAACCACGTAGCTGCATTTATTGTTCGCTTACCTGCTGCCTCTGTCACCCTCCTGGGTCCTCTGGACTGTTTTGGATTTTCTCCTGTGCTCCTCTTCGAGGTAATGATCATTCAAATTACCTCTTTCTGCTTCTTGTATATCTTTCTTGGAGCCGTGGGCCTGCTGTTAGCGGCTAGCTCCATGCTAGCTTCCACCGGATCGACAACAATGTTGACCTACTCCGCTTCGCAGCTGTTTGAATTTAACAACTGCTCCATTCCTCCTTCTATTTCGACCATTAAACAACTGGGACTTCTGCGTAGACCTCGTTACATCCATAGAAGCTCTCGAAAGAAATTAGTTCACTTTAGGCAAACTGGCTCTGACTCGATTGCTACTGTCTGGTCTGAGAGACGTGTCGCACCTCGACGACGTCATCAGAACGCTGCGTCTGTGGTCCTTTGTAGTCCACAGCACACGAAGTGGCAAGGAAAACGTGGAGTGGACTTCAGTCTGCTTAAACCTCTTCAAAAACAATCTGCTCCAACTAGTATTAAAATAGAACTTTTTAATGTTCAATCACTTTCAAACAAATCATGTCTAATTCATGATCACATTTTGGAGAAGAATTTGGACCTCATGTGCCTCACAGAAACTTGGCATAGACCGGATGTGTACAGTTCTTTAAATGAAGCTTGTCCATCTGGATACAGCTATCTGCAGAGAGCCCGCAGCACTGGCCGCGGTGGTGGTCTGGCTGTAATCTACCGCAGTAGTTTAGGGCTGTCGCATCTGGTTTCTCAGGATTTTTCTTCTTTTGAATGTCTGGCTTTCAGCTTCAAAGCCCCACTCCTGATGAATGTTATATTAATTTATAGACCTCCCAAACCGCATGTTTCATTTAACTCAGAGATACATGACCTCTTCACTTATTTCTGCACCTCCCCTGTGAAGACTATTTTTCTTGGCGACTTGAATATCCACGTGGACAATTCCTCTTCACCTCTGGCAACAGATTTTAAGTCTCTTTTGGATTCTCTTAATCTCACTCAACATGTTGACGCCCCTACGCACAGCAGGGGGCATACTCTGGATTTGGTGATTACTGACACTGTACTCATCAATAATTTATCTGTATATGACCTGGGTGTCTCAGACCACAGGGTCATCTCCCTGGAAGTGCCTTCATCTTCGCCTGCTTCAAACCCAAAACGACCCATCCAGTTCCGTGACCTTAAAAACATTTCCCTTGATGTTCTGTCTGCTGATCTTCACACCCTGACCACGGTCAATCATCCTTCTGCAGATGACTCTGTGGATTACTACAACCAATCTCTTCGGGAGCTCCTGGACCTACATGCTCCCTTGAAAACAAGACTGGTGTCTTTCTCCCGTTCAGCCCCTTGGTACACTGATGAGCTGCGCAAGATGAAGGCAACTGGCCGTGCTATCGAGAGACGTCTAAAATCATCTGGTCTCTCGGTACATAAGCAGGCGTACAAAGAACATCAGAAAGCGTACGCCTATTCTCTTAAAGAAGCACGCTCCAAATATTATTCCAACATCATCAACACCTGCCCTGGAAACTCTAAACAGCTCTTCTCCACAATAACTCGTCTGCTTAATCCCATTAAACAAACTCTTGAGGACTCTGCTCAAAAATGCGACCTGTTTCTTTCATCTTTTAAAACCAAAATTGACACTATCAGATCTCAGCTCCACAACCTCCCTGTTCTCAGTGTGCCATCTACCCGTCTGCATTCTGGGACCCTTAACAGCTTTGACGAAGTTGTTCAGAGTGAGGTGGAGGCCATCATCAAGAAAATGAAGCCTTCATCCTGCGCCCTGGATCCTTTCCCCTCGTCTCTCATAAAATCCAATCACTCTGCAATAGGCCCACTTATCACTCAAATAATAAATCAGTCTCTTCAATCTGGTCATGTTCCACTGCCTCTAAAAACTGCCATCATTAGGCCTCTTCTGAAAAAATCTAATTTGGATCCCGACATTTTTTCTAATTACCGCCCAATTTCACACCTCCCTTTTCTGTCTAAAGTGCTGGAAAAAGCAGTTGCTGCTCAGCTGCAGGATCACTTACAACAACACTCCCTGTATGAGAAGTTCCAGTCTGGATTCAGGGCAGCTCACAGTACTGAGACTGCACTGCTGAGAGTTACTAATGATGTCCTCTTGGCTGCTGACACTGGCTCTCCCTCCATCCTTGTCCTCCTTGACCTCACTGCAGCCTTCGACACTGTGGACCATAGTATCCTCCTCCACCGTCTTCATGTGGAGGTCGGTCTCTGTGACACCGTCCTGGACTGGTTTAAATCTTTCCTCTCCAATAGGCTGGAATGTGTTAGTCTTGGCAACGCCACGTCCCAGACAGTCTCTGTCTCCTGTGGTGTCCCTCAGGGGTCGGTTCTGGGGCCCCTGTTGTTTTCCCTTTACATGCTGCCTTTAGGTCAAATTATTAATCAGTTCAACATTTCTTTTCACTGTTATGCCGACGATACACAGCTTTACATCAGGACTGGAGCATCCTCATCTTCCACCTTGTCATCTCCATCTTCACTCACTGCCCTCTCTGCCTGCCTGGAGGCAATTAGGGCATGGATGAATCAGAACTTTCTTCAATTAAACTGCTCCAAGACTGAGGCCATACTGATTGGCACCCCTCACCAGGTACAGACATCTCCTATAACAACACTTTCCTTTTCTGGACAAGACATCCCCCTCTCCACCTCTGTTACTAATCTTGGAATAAAAATGGACTCCAATCTTACATTTGAAAATCACATTAAGCTTCTGTTTAAAACTTGCTTCTTCCATCTTCGAAACATCTCTAGACTTCGCCCATCCCTAACTTTTTCCGATGCTGAGAAGCTCGTCCATGCTTTTGTCTCCTCCAGGCTCGACTACTGCAACTCCCTGTTTATTGGAATCCCTGGCAAAAACCTTCAGAAACTTCAATATATTCAAAACAGTGCTGCAAGGATCTTGTTGCGAGTTCGTAAATTTGAACATATTACGCCCATTCTTCATAACCTTCATTGGCTTCCTGTCGCCTACAGAATTCAGTACAAAACTGCTCTCATTACACATCAATGCTTACATGGAACTTCACCAGATTATCTGAAGGATATTCTTATTCCACACTCATCCACCCGGTCGCTGCGGTCACAGAACAGTAATCTCCTTCACATTCCGAGAACCAAATTAAGGACCATGGGAGACCGGGCTTTCAGTGTGGCTGCCCCCCGCCTGTGGAACTCTCTTCCTGACTGTCTGAGGGTCCCACAGTCTGTGGTTGACTTTAAGAGCGGCTTGAAGACCTTTCTTTTCAACCGAGCATACTCTGCCTCCTCATGATTCTACTTTTGATCTTAGTTGATACTGTTATTGATTTTACTTGTTCTATTACTTGTTTTATTGACATTTCATTTCTGTTGCACCGTGTAGCACTTTGAGATTTTCATTAATGAAAAGTGCGTTATAAATTGAATTCATTATTATTATTATTATTATCATAGACCTCTTCAATTTTCTAATTTCAGCATAATTTTGCATCACAATCCTCTTTAACTCCTGTCTTTCTTTGCACAATTTTGATTCTATGTCTACTTTTCGTTTATAAGCTTGCTTAATTCTTCTATTCTCAGCACTTGACAAGAGCAAATTGTCAAAATTGTGTTTAAGTTTTTGTTTGCTAGACACTAATTTTATAAGTGATGTCCGCTTGTTAACACATTTTTTGCAGTCTGCCTTCAGTCGCTTAGGGGAGGGTGCTGACACAGTCGGAGTTGAGACAGAGCTCATGGGAGCAAAGGGAGGACAGCTGGCTGGTCGTTTAACCAGTTTAGCATGAGGAAATGAGGAACCTGAATGCTGGGAGCATGGCAAGCCAGGGCTGGACACTGCTTCAGAAGAAATAATCTCAGTAACATTAACTTTCCTGACTGGAATACTGAATGGTTCTCTTAAAATATGCTCAATAAGGTGGCCATCCCTTGGTATATTTTTTTACTTTCTGTGCAGTGTCTATTACAGCTTTGTTCACTGTTGTAAAATTGATTGTTTGTTCAGAAATCAGTCCATTTTCTTTGGCTAGCTGAAGTAAACGAGAAGTTGTCTCTCTGAGAACTCTTGGGTGATTTAATGAATGTAAATACAACAGCAGCCCTTTACGAAGGGGAGTAGCACTCTGCTTGATGTTGGCCATGTCATCCTTGAAACTTTCAATGTATGAATGCAGATCACTGGCTGTCTTCAGATCTATGGATGACTCGAAAGGCAAAGCTGCAAATAAAAGTTCATTGTAAATGTAGTGTTAGTGATTTCATGTTTTGTTACAAGAATAACTGACTACAAAACAGCATACAGGAGCAATTTGAGAAACTGACTAGACAGCCATAGTACAGGCCACATGCCAGAATATATGAATGAATGGGAGACTATGAATCCCATGAAAAATAAGTGTACCTGTAATTGTATTCTATTTAATAGAGTACTAATAATATATTGTTAATATTATTACTATATCCTATGTTATTGTTGTTATTCTGGTGAAGATTCTCAGTCGTCCAGGACATGATAAAATCAGAAAAAGCGCTCAACACAAAAACAACTGGACTTTATTTGTTACGGTAAAACAAATAAAGTCCAGTTGTTTTTGTATTGTTGTTATTGTTATAATATAAATAAATAAATACATGAATGTTATAGCAGATGGCCGCTTGTCCTGAGCCTGGTTCTGCTAAAGTTTTCTTCCTCATGAGGGAGTTTTTTTCTTTCCACTGTCGCCTTCATGCTTGCTCAACATGAGAGTTATGTGATGGAGTTAAATTCAAAGTAGTCTGCTCCTCAGATAAATAGTGACAAATTATTTTGTATATATGAATGTTTCTCTTCAGTGCCCTGAGACAACTTATGTTGTGACTTAGCCTGGTTAAAACCAGACCCTTGTCTTTCACTTCGCTTTGTACTAGGGTCTGGGATTTCTCCCATAGACAACGATTTCTCCGGTAGATTTTTGATCGGACCAATCAGAGAACAGAAGGCGGATTACCGGACCAATCAGAGAACAGAAGGTGGAGTTTTGAACGACGTCGACTGACGTCGTCAGTTAAAATGGCTGCCGCCACGAAGGAATTTTCATGAAAACAAGGTAAAAAACTATTATTTCTTTGCTGAGAAAAAATATATTTCTTAGCTGACGTTATATCAGAAGTGTTCCTGAGCTTAACAGTTCCTAAATCAATTCACGAAATGGTCAAATCTGCTGGATTTAAATTGTTTCGGTTTGACATTTTCCAAACAGCCTCGGGTGCGCTACGAAAATAAATGATAAAAAATCGAATTTTATCTCAAATGTTTCATCTAGGCCAACAGTCAGTAAATTAGAGCCATATAATTACACACTGGTAGCAGAAAAAATATCCACCGAGTGGTTTCTGAGCTATTTATCTGAAAAGCCTGGACCTCGCCAGGCTAAACAAACAAAACTCCGCCTTCTGTTCTCTGATTGGTCCGGTCAAAAATCTACCGGAGAAATCGTTGTCTATGGGAGAAATCCCAGACCCTAGTACAAAACGAAGTGAAGGACAAGGGTCTGGTTTTAACCAGGCTAGTTGTGACTTGGAGCTATATGTAAATAAACTGAATTGAAATTTTAATTATAATTATTATAAATAATTCTTATAAGTAAAATACTCAAGTTATGTTATAATTATATTAATATAAATAATTAGAAATAATAAATTTAAAATTTTCAATTCATAATTATTTATTTTTATAATTATTATATAAACTTTCAATTTTAGAGCTTGCCTTCAGCAGGTACAGCACCAATTTTATTCCTCTCTCCCTCCATCATCTGGTGTATTTGTGTGCTGAACTGTAATGACGAAGAAAAAAAATGAATGAGTAAAAGCAAGACAATGATGAAAAACTTGCTATATGCTTTAATTTCTAAATGAACAAACACACAACCAACCAATCAGGTAAGAGATGGTTTCACGTCATGTGTCACGGCTCATCTCAACCTATCAGAAAGCAGCATACCGGGAGAAACGTCAGAGAGCCCACCCAAAGTTAGTTTGAGAGTACAGTCGTTAAAATGCATCAATCCTTCATAATTAAACAATATTAAAATGAGAACTCCCCCAAAATAACATTCTAAGACATAAATAAACCAGTCTAAGTAATTTAATGACAGTAAAACTTGCACATGTTTATGTAGAAAGGAATTATTCTCCGGAGGTGGAGGGATTTGTTGTTTTTTTGGAGGTGGAGGGAGCTGATAACAACCCATTACAGAACGATGTGACAACTGCGTAAACTCAGATCGGCATAAAACTTTGCCAAAATAATATTTATTAAATAAATTACAGCTATAAAATGTTTTACTCACCTATGAAGTTACGCTGGTAGTGAATTTTGCGTGTGAAACCCAAGGTGAACTTTGAAAATCGAGCACGTTTTGAATTTTGAGCAGATTTTTTCAGACACAATTCAGATCGTTTTGACAGGTCTCCAAAATCAAAATGTCAACCTTTCCAGTCGATTTCATACAGAGTTAGAACCCTGATCTGCATTTTGAAAATGCTAGGAATCGCGGGCTTTAAAAACTGTGACGTCATCAAGCGATGGTCAGCAGCTTTTATAATGGATGTCCAAGTGCCTATAACAACGATGCTAAAAGATCGATTTTTTTTAAATCTCAAACATCTCATAAAGCTAGTCAGTTGTAAATGTCCATACAGTGATTACATTCTGTAAGTTTGATAAAAATCTGTCCTGTGGTTCTTGACTTATCTTGCTAACCAGTGCTAGGCAGCGCTAATCCAAAAATTAGTTCCGCTATTTCTAAAGCACTTATTAATTTATTTAGGTCCGCAATTTCAAAAGCGCTTATGTATTAGCAATGCTAGTGGAAGCTAAATGCTAACACGCTAACGTGCAAATGGCGAACTACTTTTTTAAATCCAGCAGATTTGACCATTTCGTGAAACGGTTAAGCTCAGAAAAACCTTGTGCTATAAAGTCAGCTAAGAAATATATTTTTTCTCAGCAAAGAAATAATTGTTTTTACCGTGTTTTGTTGTAAAGTCCTTTGCTTCTGTGGCCGTCGCCATTTTGAAGAGGGCAAATGAGGCGCTGACGCGTCGCGTAGGCCGCTGAGAAACATCCATAAGTTCACCCTCCATGTTAAAAACTCTTCGTCTGACTCTTCGAAAACAAGCAATAAGGCTGCAGAGTAACACACTGGCTGCTAACTGCTATAGAGAGAGCGCTCTCTCTAGCCAAGAGACTGAGGGGGATGCTTTTTTGTCACGGACCACATCCAACGCTGACAGGATATGGTCTGTGAGCAGTCGTCCGGTTGATTTAAGAGCCCGTGAATACTTTTTTCGTTTTTACTGATAGATAATTAGTTATTAGCGGTACTGCATTTTAAATAAAAATAGCGCAAATCTGCTAATGAATTATAAAAGTTAGTTAATTATAAAAGTTTTCTGCAACAAATAAAGTCCAGTTGATCCTGTATTGAACGCCTTTTTTGATTTTATCATGTCCTGGACGACTGAGAATCTTCACCTGCATATAAAAGTTAGTCAATCCGCTATAACGCTGACAAATTGTTTAGGTCCGCTATAAGCGGATTAGCGCTTTAGCGCTCCCTAGCGGTCTGGCGCCCACCTTTGTTGCTAACAAACAGCTAACAAACACATCAAAAAGTAGTTACTTCCAATGCAGGAGGCCGGGCAGCGACAGAGTCAGTCCGAGCAGAAGAGGCTTTTTTCGGACACATGAGCTGGAAACGGTCAGTGGACTCTCTGGAAGTGTCCCCTAGCGGACAAAAGTGGTACTGCACCATTTTTTGCCAAAATGAAAAACGGTCATATCCCAGCCGAAAATTGGTCTAAAAATATGGGAAAAAATCCATAAACAGGTCTCACCTCTCTATAGGTTGCAGGGCATGCAAATTAGGCAAAAACCCACGACCTATATTCTGGAAAATACGGTAAATTCCTCTTCTTCATCCCTTATCTGGCCTTTTCTTTAGTTTTTTTTGCCAAAAGGCAAGTGATCGCTTCCTCCTCCGTTGACTCCATGACTGAAATGATGAGAAATGAACGAATTTGTCACGAGCAAATTAAACTCTGGCCCAGCGTGGCTGCGGGAGGTTCTTTAGATTTCCTGGTGTGCTGGTCTGATGTGTGGGCTGCAGGAACAGCGCTCCCTGTTTTTTTTTTTTGGAACTTTTTATTAACATATAAACACAGAACACCGGTGTGGCAGAAGCTGCCAGCTCGCGCCTTTTTTCCCCCACCCGACCTGTCAATCAATTCAGTAGGCGTGTCAGCATATGACCAATCAGCGACCTCAATTTGTCCCGTAGGTAAATGCTCTGCGCTGCAGCTTCTCAAATGACGTCAAGAATTTGGTGCGAAAACGCTGGAGCGCTACGCAGAGGTGTGAGGGTGAACTGTCTGTGTTCAGTACGCGCGTACGGACACGAGTACGGCCATACGCAGAGCTATACTGGAGCCTTTAGTAGGAGAGATCATATCTCTCCAGTTTTAGCTTCACTCCATTGGTTCCCTGCCAAATCCAGAATATAATTCAAAATCCTACTTCTAACCTACAAAGTTCTCAACAACCTAGCTCCATCTTATATTACAGATCTTATTGTTCCATATTTTCCTAACAGAGCACTTCACTCTCAGACTGCAGGTTTACTTGTGGTTCCTAGAGTTTCCAGCAGCAGAATGGAGGAAGATCTTTCAGTTCTCAGGCTCCTCTCTTGTGGAACCAACTTCCAGTTTGTGTCCATGAGGCTGACACATTGTCCAGTTTGAAGACTGGGATTAACACTTTACTTTTTCATAAATCCTATAGTTAGGGTCGGCTTGGGTTTCCTGAGCTGTCCCTTAGTTATGCTGCTACAGGCTTACACTGCTGGAGGACAAACTGACCACACTTTTTCTCTCTGCTACTGTCTTTACTTACTCTGCTCAACCGGTTTTTTATTTGTAATTATTTTTCTATCCTTAACATGAGTTTTTTGTCTTTCAGTTACACCTGGACCTATATCTGGACCTGCTATTCTGTGTTCGTTTGTCTCTCCTTTCTGTCCTCTCAAACCAGCAGATGGCTGCTTGTCCTGAGCCTAGTTCTGCTGGAGGTTTCTTCCTGTTAAAAGGGAGTTTTTCCTTTCCACTGTTGCCACTGTGCTTGCTCAGGATGAGAGACTGCAATGAAGCCAAGATTCAACTGGTCTGCTGGATTCCTTAGATACAGAACTTTACTAATTGGCTTTTCTATGCATGTGAATGTTCCTGTAAAGTGCCTTTGAAATGGACAATAACACAACATACTGCCATATTAATTACAAAGGAATTTAAGGACAACAAAGTCGATGCTTTGAAGGGGCCATCAAAAAGTCCTAATCTCAATCCTTTAGAAAGATTATGGTCAGAGCGTGTGCGAGCAAGGCGGCCTACAAACCTGACTTACTGGTACACCAGCTTTGTCAAAAGGAGAGAGAAACGATTCCAGTAAACTATTCTAAAAAGTTTGTGGAATGATACTTAAAACATTTGGCCCAAGTCATGCAGTTTGAAGGCAATGCTACCAAATACGGTACTTAAAAAACTTGTTAAAACTTGTAACTTTGAAGTGTAAAAAAATTATCTCTCATTTTTGGGCATTTAGCAATATAAATCATTTTGGGGATCTTGACTTACATGAATCAGAAAATATTTAATCTGATTTAATGCCAAACAGTGAGAAAGACTGACATCTTTTTAGATAGCGGATGGAATAAGATTGACAATGACCAGTGGAAATGATCATATCATTATCATAAATAAACTATTGCTCAACACTGTTAGTAAATTTTGATCACGAGCAACAGGACAAACGGTTGACACTCCCCTATTTTATTCTGAATGTTTTACCTGGTCAGCATAGAGTGATGCCAAACTGGAGTAGGCATCAGCAAAATTTGGACCATAGCTAACAGAGTCCTTCAGTAGAGCCTCGGCCTCATTGTCCTTCCTCTGAGACCTAGAGCACAGAATATTCAAAAACACTTTCATCATCGGTGCAAGCACTACTATTGTCTCTGATATTAGTCTGCTGTCTTGAATGAACAACCAGATTCCAAAAAAGTTGGGACACTAAACAAATTGTGAATAAAAACTGAATGCAATGATGTGGAGATGCCAACATCTAATATTTTATTCAGAATAGAACAAAAATCACAGATCAAAAGTTTAAACTGAGAGAATGTATCATTTTAAGGGAAAAAATATGTTGTTTCAAAATTTCATGGCATCAACAAACCCCCAAAAAGTTGGGACAAGTCCATTTTTACCACTGTGTGGCATCCCCACTTCTTCTTACAACACTCAACAGACGTCTGGGGACAGAGGAGTCCAGTTTATCAAGTTTAGAAATAGGAATGCTCTCCCATTCATGTCTAATACAGGCCTCTAACTGTTCTATCGTCTTGGGCCTTCTTTGTCACACCTTCCTCTTTTCCTCTTCCGCCAAATGTTCTCTATAGGTGAAAGATCTGGACTGCAGGCTGGCCATTTCAGTACCCAGGTCCTTCTCCTACGTAGCCATGATGCAGAGATTGCTGCAGAATGTGGTCTGGCATTATCTTGTTGAAAAATGCAGGGTCTTCCCTGAAAGAGATGACGTCTAGATGGGAGCATATGTTCTAGAACCTGAACATAGTTCTCTGCATTAATGGTGACTTTCCCTAGTTTTTAGTAATTTTAATAGTGTTTTTGTACCTGACTCTGCGCGTTTTTTGCGGGTGAATTATAGCCGAACTGAACTGTTAAGAATCGGAACGGATTTACCACAGGGCACAGCTGATATCAGCAACAAACTCAAATCAGAGCTCGGCAGAATGGAGCTTTTAAGGACATCTTTCTGGAAGCAGATGCGCTCCGGTTCACGCTCCAGGGGAAAGAAAAGGAAGCGGTGCTCCCGAGGTCAGAAGCGGGGCTGCCGAGCAGGAATTATGGCGAGACTGCGGGCAGACGCTAAAACCGGGAGACCCCCGATGCCGGCTCTTTTTCTGTCCAACGTCCGCTCGCTGGACAACAAAATGGATCTGCTCCGTCTGAGAGTAACAGCGTCGGAGGAAATGAGGAGGTGCTCTGTGCTCTGCCTCACGGAAACGTGGATCTCTAAGGAACACCGGACTCTGTTTATGACCTGGATGACAGACTCTTTTTCAGAACGGACCGGTGCACCGAGACTACGGGAAAAACACGAGGCGGCGGTGTTTGTGTTTACGTGCACAAGGATTGGTGCTCGAACTGTGCTGTTATCAATCTGACGTCATCAGATGGCGAACCGTCTCAGAGACATCCTCGCTCTTCTGCGATTTTTCAAGCAAGGTCTTGAAATTCACCCCAAATAGCGCATCTGACGTGATCGGGCCTTCCAGCAGGTCTTTCTGCAGTTTCTCAGGCATGGCTGGAGCGAGGCGGAGCCAGGTGGTCTTCTGGATCATTGTCATCCAGGCGGCAGTGTGGGAGAGGCAGACCATGGACGTGGCGCAGAGGTTCAGGATGACGTCAGCGGCCTTGCACAGAGAACTTTTTATCTCCTCCGACAGGTCTGTCTCTTCCAGCCTCTTCAAGATGCTGTAGGCCAGCAGGGCGATATTATTGTTCGCCGCTGCCGACTCAAACGAGCATTGGTGGACTCTGTTTGAAAGCTGGATGGTCGTTTGGTCAGCACTGGTCGCTGGTCCATCCTGGGAGCTTTTGCCCCGAACACCTCCGCAAGGCTTGGCTCCAGGGGAAGCGGGGACAGAGAGAAAAGTCTGCTCTGTAAACTCCTCCACTCTGGTGATAGGAGCGAAGGTGGAGACAGGAGCTTTTAATTTGCTGGGCCCGGCTGCAGCATCGTTCCAGTGTGACATCACAGCTGGAAAACGAGGCCAGATGGGATCAGTGCGCCGGGCCGTGGTGGAGCAAAACCTTCCCGCCAGATCATCCGATCAGGACGGTGGAAGGGGAGGGACAGAAAGGCCCTTCGTATCCGCAGCCTCCTGGATTTAAAAAAAAAAAAAATTTAAATTTTTAAATTTTATTTTATTTTTCCATTTATAGATGGCCTCCCTTCACACCTTATAGCCATCCTCTCACTCCAATATTATTATTATTTTTTTAAGAAAAAAAGAAAGAAAAGAGAAAGTAAGACAACAAATCAACAATTATCAACCAAAAGAGCACAAGGCAAACACACCCAACCTCCGTCCACAATCCTGCAAAGCACATGACAGAACACAACAATGGAACATACATGCATAAAGACTAATAATATTCATGAGCTTGCAGTAGAATTCTATAAATACACATACCCATACCTACAAATATATATATATAGTATACATACATATACTTTTATATTCATTCATATACCCATCTACATATCTGCATATATCTATATATACATCCCTGCATCCATTTGTGTGTGGTTGTGAGCATGCATAAGTGAATAAGGTTCCTCCAATAGAACATTTAGTAGCGACTGTGAAGCATCAGAGATCCGTCCCCCCAAAGCCCGAGGCAGACGAAGGGGCGATCAAAGCCCAAGACCCCAGGAAGGACCCCGAGCCCAGAGTCCCCAGGACCACCCGAACAGGACGAGCCACTAGCCCACTCCCCAGATCCTACCAAGGGGAAGAACCGGACGAACCCCACCAGCGACCACATACAATGACCCCCCGGGGTCGCCCGCGACAAATTCACAGGCCCCCGCCGGAGCCCGCTGCACCGACGTAGCCCCAGGGCCGGTCACCGAGGCCCGGGCACCGGGGACGCCCACCCCTCAGGCCCAGACCCGACCGGACCAGAGGGCACGAGCCCCACCAGGCAGCCACCAGGCCGAGCCGACAAACGCCCAAGCGCCCAACCCCAGATAGTGAGGGCCCCAAGCACGCCCGCAGGCAAAGGAACACCCACCAGGGGGGCCACGTGGCAGGAGCGCGACACTAAGTAGCCTCAGAAGTATCAGAGAGGGGGCAGTCCAAGACCCAGCCTGACACTTAAACATTCATACACAGACACACTCATTCAGACCCACCCTCATCCTCACCCTCAGTCACAGAAAGACAAACAATAACGACACGTTCCATTCATAATCCCGATGCACACTCTATACCCCCTAGGTCCAAGACATGTACCTGCTCCCTACATGGGGCAGCCCACATCCAAACCCAGGAGGTAGGCCCATTCATTCTGGGGTGGAGAGTAGCAGACATCCAAGATCCGGCCCACCCCGCGCCCTGCCGACAGGACAGGACAGGACACCCGAGTCCAAGCAGCCCCAGGGGGAGCGCACTGCCAGCCCCGCCCACGGCGAACCCGCAGGCCCCGAACCCCCCCACACCCCAGCACAACCCCTGACAGCCCACCCCCAGAATGTCCGCCAGGCAACCAGGGGGGTAAGAGAAAAATAAATAAATAATATATATATATAAATAAATACATAAATAAATAAAATTGAAATTAACAAATCAAGACCCCGACACACACACCCCCGTCCCCAAATGTACTGTTGGTGAGTGTTGTTCTAAAGTGTAATTAAAAGGGAAAGAGAAGGAGCAAAGGCTGGCATTATACCAGTTTCCCCTCCACTCCAACTCTAACCCAGGCCCTTATTGTCTAAATGCATAATGTTGAGTGAGCATAGGCATGGGGGCGAGAGTGATGTCATCCCGCCACCCATAACCATAGTGCTCACTCCATTCCCTATATGTGACTTTTATGAGGATGTTTATGAATGAATGTCTAAAGTGTATATAAAATTGAGTCCCAGGTGCTCTGTACAACAGAGATGTAGAACCATTGCAGCACACCCGAGACTCAAATTCCCTACATGTATTAATTTAAGATGAAGAGGGCGGAGGTGCGTGGTGAGGGATGGGGAGAAAATATCTGCAGGAACAATGCTCCCACAGCGAGTCAGCTCCCCCGCTGACCCTGCGTACCCCCCCCCCAGTTCGCCAAGGTCCACCCAAGGAGCGAGGTAGTGGAAACACCTCTCCGACCGCCAGGCCATTGAGCCAAGACCAGAGAGGGACACGGCCCCGAGGGCCGCCAAAGCAGAACCAACAGCCCACACCCACCAGGGCCGCCACGACCCCTGCGAACCGCAGTCAGCCCGCCGTCCAAGAAGACACAAAATCCCACAAGGACGACACTACCAAGAGCGCCCGCCCAACCGCCGACAGAGCCAGGAAGCACTGAGAACAGGCCCCAACCAGGGCCCGCTCACCGGCCAAGCATAGTCCAAGACCATCATCAAGGACATCCACTTAGTCCCCACCCCAGAAGAAATACTACACCCACCCTTCATATTAATAACTTTCAGAACACATAACACATTAGACACCCAGGCTGGGTTTGCCCGCCCCCTCCCATTGGCCACCAGTCACGCCCCCAGACACCCAACCCCCCAGCACATGAACCCCCAACCCACCAGCGAGCCGAGGGCCCCCGGCCAGAGCCGGGCACCAGAGCGCCAGCCAGCCCATAACCCGGCGACCCGCCCGCCAGAGCCCAAGACCCCCGATCCCCACCAGGCCCAAGCCCGGGGACGACACGCCCCCAGAGTCCCAAGCCCCCGGCACCCGCCCCGAAACCACCCCAGCACAGCCGGGTCACCGACCGGCGACCCATGACCGCCGCCACCGACCACCCGTGGGCCCGCATGCCGCCCCTAGCAGACATCCCCCAGAACCCCCCCGGTCCTCCCCAGGTCGAAGACAGGGTCCTCCCCGCCCAAGCAGCCCCAACCCCCCGGCGCCCCAAACCCCAACCCCCCCCACCAGCCCCAATGCCCCACAAGGCCAGATCCCAGACCCCCCACCCTCACTACGTAACGGAGCCGATCAAAGAATGCCAAATAGATTGATCCGATGTGTCGGCAGATGCTGTTTCAAGACTAATATGATCTAACAGAAGATTTTTATACTGATTAATGCTAAGATTATTTTTATTTTTCCAATTTACGAGTATGGTTTTCTTTGCGATGCATAAGGCAGTGAAAAGCATATAGGATGTATTTTTTTCTAGTATAACATCTTCAAAGATACCCAATAAGCAAACAGATGGAGAGAGTGGGATATTAAATTTCAAACATTTAGACAAGTCTTCACATACCTGTACCCAGAACCTCTGAACGGGTGGACAGAACCAGAGTGCGTGAATATAATCATCAGGTATATTACTTATGCACTGTGAGCAGTTGTTAGATGGTGTAAAGCCCATCTTAAACATCCGCTGACCTGTATAATGTACTCTATAGAGAACCTTATATTGTATTACAGGTAGTCCCCGATTTACGAGCGAGATCCGTCACAACGAGGCGCTCGTAAACCGGAAATCTCGTAATTTGGAACGGCCGCCATTTCTCTCGTAAATCCGGAAATCCGCTCGTAAATTGGAACGGTTTTCGCTAGCGCGACTAAAAACACTCTATTTTCATCTAAAAACTACTTTTGAGTGCATAAAAATGATCGGAAACGTGTGTTTATATGCTTAACTAACTAACTGTAGTGAAAAAACACATGAAAACTCAGTATTTTTTTCGTTTTTTCCAAAAATTCGCAGCTCGTAAGTCTGGAACCTCGCAGATCAGAGCGCTCGTAAATCGGGGACTACCTGTAATTGCAAACCAATTTTGACAAGACATGGTGTTACAGAATTCAAAATACATGATTATGAAAACAACATTGATCCAGACAGTAATTTATTAGACAAAACTAACAATTGTAAATATTATACAGAAGAACAACTGAATCTTTCTGTGGACTCTGATAATTTTTCACTTATTCATTTTAACTGCAGAAGTCTTCATGCTAATTTTGACAAGATTAATGAATATCTGAAAACATTTAAAAATCACTATCAAGTAATAGCTTTATCTGAAACTTGGTTAAATGAAAAATCTACAGATTTTGAAATGGAAGGGTACAATCTGTTTTATACAAATCGAGTGAAGAACAAAGGTGGCGGTGTTGCACTGTATGTTCATTGTTCCTTGAGATGTGAAAAATTAGAATGTATGTCATTTGCCTTGGATGATGTGATGGAATGTGTTACTGTTGAAATAGAGATGGAGAAAACAAGGAACATTATTGTAGCTTGTATATATAGAACACCAGGCTCTAATATAGAATATTTTAGAGAAAGATGTGAAAATCTCCTGGATGGACTAAATGATAGGAAAACCTGGTTACTATGTGGAGATTTCAATATTGATCTATTAAAACAAGGAGAGCACAAAATGACCACAGATTTTGTTGATGCAATGTCCAGTAGAAGTTTATATCCAGTGATTACTCAGCCTACCAGAATCACTAGCACTACTGCAACATTAATTGATAATATTTTTACTAATGAAATTGGAAAGGCTATTTACAGTGGGGTACTCATAAGTGACATAAGTGATCATTTACCTATATTCATAGTTCATGATAGCAAAATTAAAAAAACTAGTAAAGTTGATGAAATAAGGCAGGTTAGAGTCAGATCTGATGAAACAATAAAGAAATTCTGTAATGATCTGTTAAAGGAAAACTGGAGTGGAGTATATGTGAAGGATGTGAATGTGGCATATGAATTTTTTTTGCAAGTTTATAAATCATTATATGACAAAAATTGCCCGATACTAGTGTGTCACAAAAATAAAAATGTCAATGCAAAACCCTGGATGACCAAGGGACTGTTAAAATCTTATAAGAAGAAAAATAAGTTATATAGAGATTTTGTCAGATTTCCAACTAAACTAGAGATGAAATACAAGGCGTATAAAAACAAATTGACAACATTATTAAGACAAGCTAAGAAAGATTACTACAATTTAAAGTTTCGAGAGAGCAGTGGCAATATGAAAAGAATGTGGAACATTTTGAATAGTATTTGTAGTGGACCTACCCAGGGTCAAATTAAGGTTTTTGAACTGTCCAGTGATGACCTTTACTGACCTCTCAGTAAAGCAAGACATTTACTACAAAATTATTCATTTAGCTATAATCTGATAACATAGTCACCAATAAGAGACTATTTCTATCTTTGATTTTAGGCTGATGTGATCAAAAGAATAACTTTTGTCATTTTCATGATGTGTGCTTTTAAGCTGTGTTATTCTGTGAGAGTTAAACTGTGTTTCACTGCTGTGTCAAAGGTGCAATCTCGGGTCACAGAGACTTCTTTTAATTTTGTTAATTCAAATGTTATCAAATGAATAATTTTATTTGTAAGAGCATCAGTACATTTTAATGTCAGATAAATCAAATACTCTGCTTAATTCAAAATGTTGTACATGGAGGATTTCTCCTCTCCTCTCGAACTTGCATGTGAAGATAAAAGGAACACTTTATCTCATTCATTTTAGCTTGAGCTCAGGACAATCTAGACACCCAAAGACTTTTGTTTTTGTCCTATTTAATAATCAAGCTATTATCATTAATAGGTCCCATATGTTATGCTCTGATGACGTTTGTTTATTCATACAACAGTGTTGGTAATGAGTTAAGAAAGTTCTAAATCTGCTGTATCATGAGACTGGCGTCTTAAACTAACTTTCTTATCCTTTCTGACATTTTTAATCTAACTTATGCCTCCTCTCAGTGGCTCCTGGCTTAACAGACTGAATCAGAAAGAGCTACGTCTTTCTAGGTCAAGTTAGCCTTAAAAGAGCTCTGACTTCCTGTTTTCAAAAAGTCTGCTGGAGTAAGCCTCAAACCATGGTCTTCTCCAAAGAACTGATGATCGTCTAGTCACACGCTAATGACCACGTCATTCAGTTAAAAGATTTATAACATGCCTGTTATAAATCTATTTCAAGCCGTGAAAAGCTCTCTTTTATTGACATTCCTTTAAGGAACGTCTTATCTTGGAAACACCACCAGGAGCTGCCGTTACTTTCGGTTCGAGTCAAGGCGCACGTCTGGAGACGCTGAGAATGGTAAACGAACTGACCAAACTGGACCGAGGGAGACTGACCATCTTCACGAGGTAACAAGTCGTCAAATGCTTTGCCAAGGGTACCAACGTGTAGCTTTAATCGGCCGGAGAACTGCCATGTTTCTGGTTAAAACACATCAAGATAACTCCCTGACTCTTAACTTTTCTTCCTCCATAAATTTCTCCTCCTAAATCTTTCCCTCTCTATCTAAGCTGGAAACTATTTTAAGCTGAAGAGCCACAGACTAAATATGTTTAACAGCCAATATTTATGTCTGTTGTGTTGAATTTAAGTGTGCTGACGTATTAATTTGAAAGAAAGTGAAATCATGTCAATCAAGTGTAATGGTGTTAATTTAGTTGATTTATTTTAAATAAATGATAGTGTCTCTTTGACATATCAAACTAAGTTAACGTCTTTGTCACTTAATGGCTTTGTGTATTTATCCATCATAAAGATCACAGAAATATTGGGTAAACTGAAAAAGAACAGAATCCGTGAATTTACTATTCAATCTGAATAAGTAGATTAATTAAGGATAAAGAGGTCAGTATTAATATTGACCTCCTCATAATTCTTACATATTGTAAGACCTAATCATACTCATTGTCTTGAAAAACAGTTTTTCAAGGGAGAAACAACCTTGACTGAAAAAAAGAAAGTGGTGAATGAATTTAATTCCTTTTTTGTAAATATAGGGCCAAGTTTGGCTTCTTCCATTAAGACAAATGATATTCAGGGTGTGCAAGGTGGAAGTAGAATTTCACAGTCAATGTTTCTTGGAGATATAAGTGAACATGAAATTTTAAATATAGTAAGGAAAAGCAAAACTAAAACATCTGTTGATAGTGATGGAATTGATATGATGATTATAAAAAAAACTATTGACTTTATTATTAAACCATTTACTTATATTTGTAATTTGTCCGTCCAGAGTGGTTTATTTCCAGAAAAAATGAAATTAGCAAAAGTTATTCCAATATTTAAAAATGGTGATAGACATAGTTTTGACAATTATAGACCGATCTCAGTGCTCCCCCAGTTTTCTAAAGTGCTTGAAAAATGGTTTGTCCAGAAATTGGATGGTTATATTGAAAAGAATAACTTATTGAGTGAGAGTCAATATGGCTTTAGATCAAATAAATCAACATCCCTTGCATTGTTAGAACTAAATGAAGAAATTACAGAAGCAATTGAAAGGAAACAATATACAGTGGGGATGTTCATTGATTTAAGAAAAGCCTTTGATACAATCGACCACACTTTATTGCTTTCCAAGTTGCAAGATTATGGGATAAGAGGGATAGTTCATAACTGGTTGAGTAGTTATTTGACTAACCGAAAACAATTTGTACAGCTAGGAAATGTAAAATCAGATCTTCAAAATATAAAATGTGGAGTCCCCCAAGGTTCAGTGCTAGGACCAAAGCTTTTTCTTTTGTATATCAATGACATTTGTGAAGTGTCTAAAAAGTTACAAATCATCCTGTTCGCAGATGATACAAATTTATTTTGTTCTGGGAATGACTTAAAAACCATTATAGAATGTATGACTTGTGAGATGTCTAAACTTAATGAGTGGTTTAAATACAACAAATTATCAATAAACTGGAATAAAACAAAATTCATGATTTTTGGTAATAGAAAAATAGATGATTCTATTATAATGTCTATAGATGATAATCAAGTTGAACGAGTACATGAAGTTAAATTTTTAGGGGTTGTTTTGGATCATAAACTTAACTGGAAATCTCATATAAAATACATAAAATTAAAACTATGCAAAAGTATTGGACTTCTAAATAAAGTAAAACATGTTTTAGAGCTGTCAACACTACAGACATTATATTATTCATTTGTTGTTCCATATCTGACATACTGTATAGAGGTATGGGGCAACACATATAAAACCAACACTAAACCGTTATCTGTCATACAAAAGAAAGTTATGAGAATTATTTATAAAGTGGACACCAGAGAACATACAAATAAATTGTTTATTCAATCAAATATCTTGAAACTAAAGGATCTGGTTAATTTAAAAATGTTATTGATAATGTTTAAAGCTAGAAAGAGATTATTGCCATTTAATTTACAAAAGTTCTTTGTCTTGAGCTCTTGTGAAAGAACTAACAGAAGGCAGTATGATTTCAAAAGTAAAACTGTGCGTACTACTTTAAAACAAATGTGCATTTCGGTGCATGGAGTAAAACTATGGAACAGTTTGGATGAGGAGTTTAAAAATTGCTCTACAATAAACCAATTCAAGAAACTTTATAAAAAAAGAATGATTAACTCTTATACACTTTTGAGTTGTTAATGGGAAGAGTGATATATTGTTATGTATGTTATTGTTTAGATATTGTTTGCAACTTGTTTTGTTAATTTAATGTTTACGGCCATGACATTTTTGTAATTATTGAGAAAGGGGGCAGGTCTATACAAGATTTTCTTCTTCCTGCTCCCTCTTCACTCGTATAAATATGTTTTGTCAGAGACTGTGTTTGTAAACTGATGATTTTTTTAATCGAGTGAATAAATTGATTGAGTGAGTGAGTGAGTAAATTGGAGATTCTAGTCAATTTAAAAGTATTTGAACATACTTGAGACCAAATTTTTTGTTCAAAGTTGATTGATAAATCTGACTCCCATTTTTCAACAGGTAGTGCTATCGAGTCATCGATTCTAGATAATTTTTTGTATATTTTAGATAATAATTTGGGTGGTTGAAAATTAATAAACTCTAACACACATGTTGGTGTTTCCAACAATGTTTTATTAAGCTTAAATTTCTTTTTTACAATTGACTTAATTTGTTGGTATTGTAGGAAATATTTATTATCAATGTCATATTGTATTATTAATTTATTAAATGGAATAAAGTCTATGCCCTCAAATATGTGTTCCAGACATTCAATTCCTTTCATTCTCCAACCTGGGAAATTTAACATATTATTTTCTTGTTGAATGTCAGGATTGTTCCAGAGAGGTGTATGTCTACATGGGAGAAGTGAAGACTTTGTCATTTTCAGATACTCCCACCATGCTATCAGAGATGAGCTAATATTGATGCTCTTAAAGCAGACATGTCTTTTTAAAACTGTACTGATAAATGGTAGATCTGAAATCCTAATATTATTACATAAAGTTTGTTCTATATCTATCCAAGTTTCATCTAGTGCATTCGGTTTTAACCACTTTGATATATATTGTAACCTGTTGGCTAAATAGTAGTAATAAAAGTTTGGAAGTTCTAATCCTCCGGTATCTTTAGATTTCTGTAATGTTTTTAAACTAATACGTGGAGTTTTATTTTTCCAAAGGAATTTAGATATAGAAGAGTCCAGGGACTTAAACCATTCAGTTGAAGGTTTATTTGGAATCATTGAGAATAAATAATTTATTCTCGGCAGCACCATCATTTTTACTGAGGCAACTCTTCCCATAAGTGATATGGGTAGAGATCTCCATCTAGTAAGATCGTCTTCAATTTTCTTTAATAGTGGGATATGATTTAATTTTATTAAATCTTCCAATTTAGGAGAGATATTAACACCTAAATATTTAATGTTACCTGATTGTAGTTTTTCATTAAGAGAATTATTAAACACGCAATTTATTGGAAGAACTGTAGACTTTGTCCAGTTTATAGAATAATCAGAAACTTTTGAAAACGAGTTTATTAATTTGATAACATTAGATATTGAGTTTCCTGAGTTCTCAAGAAAAAGCAAAACATCGTCAGCATAAAGACTAATTTTATGTTCTATGTTTCTACCCTTTATGCCTTTAATATCAGCACTTTGCCTTATTGCTGCTGCTAAAGGTTCAATAAAAATAGCAAATAATGCTGGTGAAAGTGGGCAACCTTGCCTGGTTCCCCTCTGTAAACAGAAGCTTGAAGATAATTGATTATTTGTCCTGACGCACGCTGTTGGTGAACTATATAATATTTTTAACCAATTAATGAAGTAATTCCCAAATCCAAATTTATTTAAGGTAGCAAATAAGAAATTCCAGTTTACTCTATCAAATGCTTTTTCAGCATCTAATGAAAAAATAGCTGTTTCAATATTTTTAAAATATGAATACTCTATTATATTATATAATCTGCGTGTATTTGAGTTTGAGTGTCTTCCTTTTATGAATCCGGTTTGGTCTGGATGTATAATAACAGGAGTTATCTTCTCTAGTCTTTTAGATAAGACTTTACAAATTATTTTAACATCAACATTAATAAGAGAGATTGGACGATAACTGGTAGGTAATACTGGGTCTTTGCCTGGTTTTAATAGGAGACTAATGTTGGCTGAATTCATATGTGTTGGTAACCCTCTGATTCAAGTAGCATTCTGTAAAATATTGGTTCCAGTATGTCCCAGAATATTTTATAGAATTCCACTGGATATCCATCAGGGCCTGGAGATTTCTTATTAGGCATGCTTTTAATTGCTTCATGGAACTCGTCTAATGTTAATGGTGAGTCTAGTTTTGATGATTGACTAATATTTAGTTTTGGAAGTGTTATTCTCTCTAAGAATGTATTAATATCCTCATTAGATGGATTTATTTGTGGAGTGTATAGAGTTTTATAGAAATCTTTAAAAACACTATTTACTTTTCCCTCATCATGAATTATATTTCCATTTTTATCTTTAATACCATATATAGATGTTTTTTCTTTGTTTAATTTGAGTTGATTAGCTAAAAAGTTTCCTGATTTATTACCGTATTCAAAATTGTCTAATCTAAGTCTTTGTATCAAGAATTTATTTTTCTTGTCAATAAATTCATTTAGTTCTAATTTTAACTTGCGTAGCTTTTGCAGTGTTTCTTCTCCTTGTAAACCTTCTAATAATTTGATTGCTTTCTCTAATTCTTCAATACGTTTATTTTCTTTTTTCTTTTTATTTGATGAATAGGATATTATTTTGCCTCTCAAAACTGTTTTCCCAGCCTCCTAAAGTGTACATGCTAATGTTCATGGCAAGTCATTAAACTCTAAATATGATGCCCATTCTTTTTTAAAATATTGCAAAAATTCTTCTTCTTTAAGCAGTGATGTATTTAATCGCCAATTTATATTTTTTGTTGTTTCTTTTTTATTGTCTAAACTTACAGTAACTGGTGCATGATCACTGACAGCAATAGGATGTATCTTAGTGTCTGAAATGTTGGTCAGCAATGAATTGCTTATTATGAAATAATCATCCGGCCAGATCATCCGATCAGGACGGTGGAAGGGGAGGGACAGAAAGGCCCTTCGTATCCGCAGCCTCCTGGATAATGGCGGGTAGCTCCAGGAGGAGGGCGCCAATGGCTGGGAGCGCGGTGGTTGTTGACCTGGGAAGAGCAAAAGGCGTCAAGCATCCGTTCGGCAGCGCCTCTTCCATCACCATGCTCTCCAGGAGGGAGGGGGCAGTGGGGCTGCTGCCATCATCACCGCTGCCGGGTGAACCATCCGAATCACCCGGCTCATTAAAAAAGGCAATGGCGTCGTCCAACGAGTATCGCTCCGCCACGTGAAACTCGTCTTCCTCAATAGCCTTGAACAAGGTTGCACGTCTCTGCTTCTCCCCGGGAGGAAGGAGCTCACAGGCAGGTGCTTTTGAGCTCAGTGTGGTGGGGACCCAGGCATCCTTTGCAGATGTTGTGCCGGTCAAAGCTCAAGATGTAGCCGACCTGGCAGGACGGGCAAACTCGGATGGTGCTGGACATTGTTTTCTTCAGTGTCTTCAGTGCTTGCTGGCTGAATGAAATTGGGAGCTTATTGCCCAGTCTTGTTGTAATTTATACTGACCGGTGGGGCCCACCCACAGCAGGTGGGCGTGGACTAAAGTTTTCCGTGCGCGCTGTGCGCGGAGGGATACACCCACTAGCGAGGGCCTTAAAGGATGAAGTTTATACAAAATAGAACGGGAGAATATGTGCGCCGCGGAACAAAATTTCCTTCAGCATGGTGCTATTATCTTGCAACACACGCAACACACGTAGCATTAGTAGCCTAGTTGGTCTTTGGACAAAAACTTAAAACTTGATTAGATTGTAAACAGTCCGTTGTTGCTTATTGTTCTGGTTCTGACTGCTATTGTATTTATTAGGATTTTTAATTATTGTTAATATAGTTTATTTATTATAAAGAGTGCTGTTTATTTAAAATATCATCCAAATGGGTCATTTTTATTTATTTTTATACAAACGTATTTTTGGCATATTTTCAAAATAAACATTTTGTAAGTCTTTATTTTGTCTTTTTTTTTTTTTTACCGAAAATAAACCGAACCGAGCCCTCCTTGAAACTGAACCGAACCGAAATGTGATTTTAGCGTACCGTTACACCCCTAGTAGCCACGCACTAAATCTACCTTGGAAAAAACAGTTGCCCCTACCAGGTGGGCAGAAAAATCTTGAATGTGTCATTACTGGTTGCGTTGTTAAGGCGCTGAAAATCCCCACAGGGTCGACAACCCCCATCGGCCTTTGGCACCATGTGCAAGGGGGATGCCCATGGACTTTTGGAATGTCTCACAATGCCAAGATGCTCCATGTTAACAAACTCCTCCTTGGCTATTGCTAACTTAGTGGTATCTAGGCGGCATGCTCGTGCAAAAACCGGTGAACCAACTGTAGTGATACTGTGGTGGACCACTAGGGGGCTCTACTCACACCCAGTGGACCGAATGTATTACAGGATGCTTTTATTGTGAAAGGTCCAGAGGACCGGATGTTATGTGTGTTATGTGTTATAAAGCAGTGTTGGGCGGGTTCCCGCCAGTTTAGTAGGAGTTGATTAAAAGGTGAAGTTCTGCAGCCTGTCTCCTGTGTCGTCTCTTCACCTCCTCTTACACTGGTGACCCTCGTGAACTGAATATGTCGACATCTGACGCTTCAGCCAGCTCTCTTCAGCTGTCTACTGCTGTGGAACCTACACAGGCGGCCCCGCTCGCTTTTTCGGTGGCCGTTAAAATCCCGGACTTCTGGCTGCACGCGCCTCAGTCGTGGTTCGCCCACATCGAATCACAGTTTGCTCTTCGCGGGATTTCTGTTGACGACACCAAATACCACCATGTGGTTGCTTCGCTGGATCCGCTGACAACCCAGCGGGTAATGAGCCTACTACAAAACCCTCCTGCACAAGGAAAGTACGACGCCCTCAAGAAGCTTCTTCTGCGGCGCTACACACTCTCAGAGGCGGAGCGCGCTGAGAAACTATTTTCCTTCTCCGGTTTGGGTGACGGAACAGCTCTCGAGCTCGTGGAGAGCATGTTGTCCTTGCGGGGATCAGACGACTGCGAGTTCCTCTTCCGCCACCTCGTCCTCCGCCAGCTTCCAGCTCCTGTGCGAACCGCCCTGGCCAACTCCCCGTTTCTGCAGGAGAAGGATTACCGCTCGCTGGCCGAAGAAGCCGACCGCATCATTCTAACCGCGAGGACCTTCGCGGTACAGGCGGTGGTCCCGGGATCTCCAGCAGCGCCCGAGTTTCGAGCGACGCACACAGCGCCGGACGAGCCAGCGGTGGTGGCAGGAGTCACTAGCCGCAGGCGGGCAGGTCCCGTTCTTTGTTTCTACCACGCGCGTTTTGGCGCCAAAGCACGACGGTGCGTCCCGCCGTGCAGCTTCAAGCCGCAGGGAAACGAGACCGCCAACAGCCGCTAGCAGTCGCAGCCGTTGGCGAGAAGGAAAGGCTGCTTTTCATCGAGGACTCGAAGTCAGGGAGGCGGTTCCTGGTGGACTCGGGGTCGCAGAGGAGCCTCGTCCCCCCGACTGGCTCCGACAGGTTGGCTGAAGGCTGCGGGCCACAGCTAACCGCGGCGAATGGCTCTCCCGTCAAGACGTTTGGCGAAAGGTTGGTGACTGTGCGTTTCCATGAACGGGACTTCCGGTGGAACTTTGTGGTAGCTGCTAGCTCGGTCCCTATTTTAGGGGCTGATTTTCTTTGTGCTCACGGGCTCCTTGTTGACATTGCTAACAGACGTTTGATCGACGCTGTGTCTTTTTCGTCACTGCCTTGTAAGACGCGAGGAGCTGGGCCTTTAATACATGCTAACTTTTTAGCTTCGGGTAATGTGTTTCAACGTTTATTGTCTGAGTTTCCCTCGCTGACTGTTCCTGATTTTGCAACCACAAACACAAAACATGGGGTCGAACATTATATTCCCACAAAGGGGCCCCCGGTGTTCGCACGTGCACGCCGCCTCGATGCTACTAAGCTAGCAATCGCACAGGAAGAGTTTGCTAACATGGAGCGTTTAGGCATCGTGCAACGCTCAAACAGTCCGTGGGCCTCCCCCCTCCACATGGTGCCCAAGGCAGATGGCAAATGGCGGCCATGTGGAGATTTCCGCCGCCTCAATAACATCACAGAGAACGATCGTTATCCCATCCCCCACATCCAGGATTTTTCAGTGCACCTGGCTGGGACCTCCATTTTTTCTAAAGTAGATTTAGTACGGGGATACCACCAGGTTCCTGTGCATGTGGAGGATGTCCCTAAGACCGCTGTTATCACGCCTTTCGGCCTGTTTGAGTTTTTGCGCATGCCTTTTGGTCTTAAAGGTGCAGCACAAACATTTCAGCGGTTGATGGATTCAGTCCTAAGGGGTCTGTCCTTCGTATTTGTGTACTTGGACGACATCCTGGTGGCTAGCAGCTCGGCTGAGCAGCACCTGTCCCACCTCCGTGAGGTTTTTCAGCGCCTGGCAGCACATGGCCTGATTGTAAACACAGCAAAATGCCAATTTGGGCTGCCAGTCATTGACTTTTTGGGCCACCGCATTTCCGCAAGTTCATTCATTCATTCAACCTTTATTTATACAGGCTAGCCTCGTTGAGTCATGGGGACTCATTTACAAGAGGGACCTGTCTCACTCACACCAAACAACCATCCACTCTCACACTCACACCTAGGGTCAATTTAGAGTCACCAATCAGCCTAACAAGCATGTTTTTTGGTCTGTGGGAGGAAACCGGAGTACCCGGAGGAAACCCACGCATGCACGGGGAGAACAT
>JBBPBX010004392.1:61630-77020 GCA_038048925.1 Garcialebias charrua | reverse complement strand
TTTGGTACCGACTGAACTGTGTTGGTCGGTGTATGGATTGAAATATGACTCTTCTTTCGGTGTGATTTTTCGGTAATTGGCTGTAAAGTGACACGTGGTTTCAGCACACAGGCAGGTAGGTAAAACACAGACATAGGCCTATGGCAAACAGACTAGATGTTTACACCCAGAGCTGTATAGAGCTGCCGTATAGCTGCATGTCTATGGCGCTGGTTATGCCCACAGACAGGGTTCATGTGTGTAGCACGTGTGGCATTGAATGCCTTCAATTTAGGAGCGGAAAGTTGCTCTCTGTTTTTTTTTTTCATTCAACCTTTATTTAGGCAGGTTAATCTCATTGAGCCTCGAGAACTCATTTACAAGAGAGACCTGTCTACAAACTAAAGAATGATAACAACAGTAACAGTAGAATTTCCTTGAACAATCAACAATAGACAAACATAAGAGAGAAATACAGATTTTTTTTAAAGAAGTTAAAACTAAGATATTAAATTAGCAAAACAGACTAGACAGACTAAACAGACAAAACAGCTGTTTGTCTGCAAGGAGAGAGGACCACAGCCACCCATTCTCCTCTCTCAGCGTTAAAGTCAGCCCGTGAGTGTTAGAGCCTTAACGGCCTGATTCAACATCTCCATTACCAGACTCTGTTTCGCACCGAGGATGTGTCTGGGATTTCAGCTAGTAAGTTTACGTTTGTTAACGTTACTGCCACTTAATACATGCATTGTGGTGAGTTAAACTAGGATCCATGTAACGCTAACTTTAAGATATTAGTGTGTAGCTTTATTTTATGGCTAGCTATATAGCTAGCTAAAATCAAAAGCTAACTAAAGATTGACCGTAACAGATAAAGCTTAGCTTGCAAAAATGTGCTCATCCACCAGGTCAGTTGGTTAAACAGTTCACCTAATGTTCACTGTTTAAATGTTCTCCTCACAGGAGCCTCTGACCCTGATGTGAGGAGGACAGAGACAGACAAAAGAAAAGCAAGATGGGGCCACAGGACAGTCACAAACTTTGTTGTTAAAAGTTTGCTGCCTTTTTCTACAGTAACGGCTCCATGGTGGAGGTAAGTAAGCTGTGAAGGATTATTGACCAGTTAAGCTTTTATCTCTCAGCCTAGATAATGGTTTTTGAGCAATAATAACACAGCCATGATATTGATATTTGTGTTCTAGTGTCAATTAGAGAGATGATACGAGCCTTAAACCCCAGAGAACCACAGAAAATATTCAGGAAGAGACACAGAGGTACAGAAGTCTTTCATCAACCCTAACATCAGTGAATCCAGTGACCTGGTGGTGTAATGTGAGGGGAAAATATGCCAAAGTTATCAGACTTGGCAACCAGGTATATCTGTGTGCAAGCATCATCCACACCTTCAGAGTGAACATTTTCCACTGCTGGAGCAGCATCCAGGAGTGGGCTTGTTTGCAGACATGTTGATTTTTCTGAAGAAAAACTGCTAAGAGAAAAAGTCCTCAGTATGTAGCAGTGAGTATTAAACACTGATGTGTCACTGGTTTTCAACTGTTCTTTTGACCTGAAAATTATTTGTTTATTTTTAATGTAAGAAAACTGCTTGGATTAGAAAAATACCTAACATATTTTCCGCCTGAAAGGTCGCTCCGTTATATAGATTGCTTTGTCCAATTATTGGGAATAAACTGGAAAAATCCATAAACAGATGGCACCTTTATTTAGGTCGCATCTATTATGCGTCACCGCTACGCGATGCGTCAGCGCCTCATTTGCCCTACTGAAAATGATGGCCACAGAAGCGAGCGAGCACGGAAGGACTTTACAAGATTAACACGTTAAAAACAATTATTTGTTTGCTGAAAAAATATATACAGTATTTCTTAGCTGACATTATAGCACAAGGGTTCCTGAGCTTAACCGTTCCTTAATGAATTCACAAAATGGTCAAATCTGCTGGATTTAATTTGTTTTGCTTTGACGTCTTCCAAACGGTCACGTGCACTGTGAAAATAAATTATAAATAAATCAAATTTTATCTCAAATGTCTCATACAGGTCACAGTTTGTAAATGACCACCAAGTAATTACATTCTGTAGGCTTCAAGAAAATCTGCGGAGAGGTTTATGAGTTATTTAGACAAATAGTAGCAGGAAAATAACCCCAAGCTAACGCGACACGTTTACATCTATAAAACATCAAATTTTATCTCAAATGTCTCATACAGGTCACAGTTTGTAAATGAACACCGAATAATTACGTTCTGTAGGTTTCAAGAAAACCTGTGGTGTGGTTTATGAGTTATTTAGACAAATAGTAGCAGGAAAATAACCCCAAGGTAACGCAACACATTTACGTCTATAAAACATCGTTGTGTGGTGTGTTGGTGAGGTGTATGGCCTCATCTCTCTCTCACCCAGTAGGAGGAGCCAGCGAGGTGCTCCCCAGGTTTTACCAGGGTGAAGAAGAAGTGTTTGTGTGTAAATTCATTCATTCTGTTTCTGGTTTTGACGCTCGAAGGATTAAAGGCAACTGCTTGCAGATCAGTTTGTTTCTCCTTCTTCACACGCTACAGTGGTGACCCGCGTGAAATATGTCAAGATCAGACGAGGATGTTGTTTCTTCGTCGGACTCCGCAGCCGCAACGTCTGCCCAGCTGTTGCAGCCGACCCCAGCCGACTCTGCTCCCGCAGCGAGTGTTAAGCTCCCGGAGTTCTGGCAGAGCGACCCGGTTTCGTGGTTCCAGCACATCGAGGCACTCTTTCGCCTCCGAGGCGTGAACGCAGATGAAACCAGGTACTTCTTGGTCGTGTCAGCTCTGGATATGCAGTCAACCCGCAAAGCCATGCCGCTGCTGCGCGACCCGCCGCACGTGGACAAATATGGCGCCCTCAAAGAGTTTCTGCTTCGAAGGTACACTTTGACTTCAACTGAGAGGGCTGATAAACTGCTATCGCTGCCGGGTTTGGGTGACGGCACGGCTGTGAACATGATGGACAAAATGCTGTCGCTACTTGGTTCAGACGACGGGGGTTTCCTTTTCCCTCACATTTTCCTGCGCCAGCTTCCGTCGCAAGTGAGGGCTACTTTGGCCAATTCCCCTTGTTTATCTACCGGTGATTACCGGGGTTTGGCGGAGGAGGCGGACCGGGTCCTGCTGGCTACCAGACGGTTCGCGGTGCAGAGTACATCGGTGGAGCCGGAGCAGACGGAGATGGAGGAGCCAGCGGCGGTTTCAGCTGTTGGCGCGCGAACTCGGCGGGGGAGCTCCCTTTGTTTCTACCACCGGAGGTTCGCAAACAAAGCTAAGCGCTGCATCCCACCATGTGCATGGGTGTCGGGAAACGAGGAAGCCGGCGCTCAGTAGCAGCTGTGGGCGCTGGCGAGCGAGGTGAGCTGCTCTTCGTCACAGACTCCCTGTCAGGACGTCGTTTTCTGGTTGACTCTGGTTCCCAGAAGAGTTTGGTCCACCCTGTTGGACCTGAATTAGCAAGCCGAGGCAGTGGCCCACTGCTAACTGCTGCTAACGGCTCTCCCATTGGAACTTTTGGCACTAGACGGGCAACAGTTTCTTTCCATGGTCGTGAGTTTGAGTGGGATTTTGTTGTTGCCTCAGTGACTGTTCCTATTATCGGTGCAGATTTTTTATGTGCTCATGGACTGTTAGTAGATGTTGCTAACCGCAGACTTATTGACGCTGTAACTTTTGCAACTTTCCCATGTGTGTCTGGGGGGCTGGGCCGCTAACTCATGCTAATGTTTTAGTTTCAGGAGATGTTTTTCAAGGTTTGTTGGCAGAATTCCCCTCTTTAACTCACACATCTGATTCACGTCTCTCTTTTAAACTCCACGTGGGAAACCTAGTGAAGAAACTGAAAGTTAAACTGGGTTTCTTTTTCAGAAACAAATCATGTCTAACACTGAATGTTAGGAAACGCC
Organism: Garcialebias charrua; assembly: GCA_038048925.1. Lineage (NCBI taxonomy): Eukaryota > Metazoa > Chordata > Actinopteri > Cyprinodontiformes > Rivulidae > Garcialebias > Garcialebias charrua. The sequence continues at coordinate 73,099 of JBBPBX010004392.1, read as the reverse complement.
TTGTATCTGTGACTTTCCTTCCCTCCATTGATTACGGTGACATTCTCTACATGAATGCTCCTACAAGCACCCTGCGGATGTTGGATGTTGTCTATCATGGTGCACTAAGATTCATAACTGGCTGTGATTATCGTACCCACCACTGCACCCTGTATTCACTGGTTAACTGGACATCATTAACCTCACGCAGACTCTTCCACTGGTACATTTTCATCTTTAAATCACTTCTTGGTCTGCTGCCCTCATACATCTCCTCCTACATGTCTTTGCGTGAGTGCAGCTACAGTGTGCGCTCTCAGGACATGATTACCTGCAGTGTTCCGTCAGTGAGGACTGAACTTGGAAAAAGGGCCTTCTCCTACTCTGCTCCTGCTTCATGGAATATCTTACAAAAAGATCTGAAGCTCTCGACCTTGACTTCTCTAAATGGTTTTCAGAATCTGTTGGAATCCTGGCAAAAACCAATGCAGATTTGTTCCTGTCTTTGATTTTATACGTCTACCTTATGTTTTGCTCGTTTTTTGATACTTTGTTAAAAAAAAAAAAGTATTTCTTTCTTTTGTTTTTTTCTCTTTTTTGTTTTCTATTGTTTATTGTTTGTTTATTGTTTATTGTTTAAGGAAATTCTACCATTGCTGTTCATCGTTCTTTAGTTTTAGCAGGTTGCTTTCGTAAATGAGCCCATGAGGTTCAATAAGATTTACCTGACTAAATAAAGGTTGAATGAAAACTACACCTGCTTTTTCCTCTTCAGAAACTAAACACGGGGTCGAGCATTTCATCCCTACTATGGGACCGCCCGTTTTCACACATGCACGCCGCCTCAACGCTGTTAAACTGGCCATCGCTAAAGAGGAGTTTGGTACCATGGAGAGGTTGGGTATTGTTAGACGCTCTAACAGCCCGTGGGCCTCCCCCCTTCACATGGTACCAAAAGCAGACGGGTCGTGGCGCCCATGTGGCGATTTTCGCCGTTTAAATAACGTGACGACGCCTGATCGCTACCCCATTCCGCACATTCAGGACTTTTCTGTTCGGTTGTCGGGTGCTTCCATTTTTTCTAAGGTGGATCTGGTGCGCGGCTACCATCAAGTCCCAGTGCAGTCCAGCGATGTACCTAAAACTGCAGTAATCACCCCCTTTGGGCTTTTTGAGTTCCTCCGCATGCCGTTTGGACTAAAGGGGGCAGCACAGACTTTTCAAAGGCTGATGGACTCCGTGTTACGTGGCCTCGATTTTGTGTTTGTCTATCTGGACGACATTTTGGTGGCCAGCTCGTCAACCGAGGAGCACCTGTTGCACCTGAAAGAAAATTTTCAGCGCTTGGATGCACATGGCTTGATCATTAATCCGGTTAAGTGCCAGTTTGGTTTACCGGTGATCGATTTTTTAGGTCATCGAATTTCCGCGCAGGGTGCAGTTCCATTGCCTGCCAAGGTGCAGGCGGTGGCAGAGTTCCCACGTCCTCTGGTGGTTAAAAAGTTGCAGGAGTTTTTGGGCATGGTGAACTTTTACAACAGGTTCATTCCCAATGCAGCCCATCTCCTGCAGCCTCTCTACGAGGCCCTGCGCTCGAGGAAGGCGACTGACACAGTGGTTTGGACCCCGGACCGGATCACTGCTTTTGATGGTGCTAAGTCCGCGTTAGCTAGTGCGGCACTCCTAGCCCATCCAGATTCAGAGGCCCCGATTGCGTTGACAACTGATGCTTCAGATATAGCTGTGGGGGCCGTTGTAGAGCAACGCGTTGGCGACGCATGGCAGCCGTTGGCATTTTTCAGCCGTAAATTGCGGGACTGCGAGCGCAAGTACAGCGTTTTTGACCGCGAGTTGTTGGCGCTATTCTTAGCTACACGGCATTTTCGTTTTTTGCTGGAGGGTCGTTCATTTACGGCTTATGTGGACCACAAACCACTCACGTTTGCAATGTCTAAAGTTTCGGAGCCCTGGTCAGCACGTCAGCAACGGCACTTGGCGGCCATTTCAGAGTTTACAACGGACGTCCGCCATGTGGCTGGAAAATCCAACTCAGTGGCAGACTGTCTGTCACGGGTGCTCGTTTGTCCTGTGCTCCTCGGGGTAGATTTTTCTGCCATGGCCGCTGACCAACCGGGAGACGCTGATATAACTGCCCTTCGTGCCGGCGTTTCAGGGCTTAAGCTAGAGGAGGTCAAATTGGGAGAGGGCGGTCCTTTGATCCTGTGTGACGTTTCCACAGGCCGGACACGCCCAGTGGTTCCATCAGGTTGGCGCCGCCGCATTTTTGACTCTGTTCACTCTCTCTCGCACCCAGGTGTGCGCGCGTCTGTGAAACTAGTCAGCGCACGTTTTGTGTGGCCTGGTTTACGCAGAGAGGTGAGGAGTTGGGCAGCGGCTTGCGTGGCTTGTCAGCGTGCCAAGGTGCACCGGCACACTAAGGCACCACTGGAACCATTTCCCATTCCAGCCAAGCGTTTTGACCACGTGCATGTGGACTTAGTTGGTCCCCTGCCCCCATCACGGGGTTTCACACACCTGCTTACAGTGGTCGACCGCACAACCAGGTGGCCGGAGGTCGTTCCTCTTTCTTCCACAACTACCTCCGACGTGGCTGGTGCGTTCCTCTCCACTTGGGTTGCCCGTTTTGGTGTGCCCTCGGACATCACTTCAGACAGAGGTCCCCAGTTTATTTCAGGGCTCTGGTCCGAGATGGCGCGCTCCTTGGGGGTGCAGGTGCATCGCACTACCGCCTACCACCCTCAGGCTAACGGGTTGGTTGAACGTTTCCATCGGTCTCTTAAGGCGGCGTTACGTGCTGCGCTAACAGACGTTGGCTGGGTGGAGCGTTTGCCGTGGGTGCTGCTTGGGTTGCGATCAGCTCCTAAGGAGGACCTCAACGCTTCATCAGCCGAGTTGGTTTTTGGTCAGCCTTTACGAATCCCAGGGGAGTTTTTGTTAGACGCTGCCGCTCCACGGTTCCCCGAAGCGGTGGACCCCTATTCGCAGAGTAGTCTTTTGGTTCCGGGTCCTGTGCACCATTGTTTCCCGCAGGCGTTTGTGCCCACAGCACTCCAGTCTGCCCGTTTTGTTTTTGTGCGACGTGACGCCCACCGTTCGCCCCTCCAGCCTCCGTATGACGGGCCGTTTCGGGTGCTCGAAAGGGGCGCGAAAAGTTTTGTTTTAGACATGGGTGGGCGTAGAGAGCTGGTTACAGTGGACCGCCTGAAGCCAGCCTATGTGTTGGTTGATGAAGAGGTGTTGCCGGCTCAGGTTCCTAGACGCGGCCGCCCTCCTGCTCGACCCCATCTTCCGTTTTCTCCCCCCAACTGTGTTCCTCCCCCTGTGGCACAAAATGTTGTTCCTGCACGGGTGCCAGCTGTTTCTCCGCCCCCGAGTCGACGCAGTCGGTTCGGCAGGTTGATTAGGCCCCCTGTGAGAGACTGATATGTTTTGTATTTGCCCTTCTGGGTGTTCGGGGGGGGGGGCTGTGTGGTGTGTTGGTGAGGTATATGGCCTCATCTCTCTCACCCAGTAGGAGGAGCCAGCGAGGTGCTCCCCAGGTTTTACCAGGTGAAGAAGAAGAAGTGTTCGTGTGTAAATTCATTCATTCGGTTTCTGGTTTTGACGCTCGAAGTAAAGGCAAATGCTTGCAGATCAGTTTGTTTCTCCTTCTTCACACGCTACAGTTGTTTTTTTTTATCTCAAACATCTCATAAAGCTAGTCAGTTGTAAATGCCCATACAGTGATTACTTTATGTAAGATGGATAAAAATATGTCCTGTGGTTCTTGACTTTCCTTGCTAACAAACACAGCTAACAACCACAGCTAACAGTGGTTACCTCCAGAGCAGGAGGCCGGGCAGCGACCGAGTCATTCCGACCAGAGGAGCCTGCCTTCGGACACATGAGGTGGGAACATTCGGTGGACTCTCTGGAAGTGTCAGAGCTCCAGAACAGGAGGCCGGGCTGCGACAGAGTCAGTCCGACCAGTGGAGACTGCCCTCGGACACATGAGGTGGGACCGGTCGGTGTACCCTAGTGGACAAAAGTGGTACTGCACCATTTTTTGCCAAAATGAAAAACGGTCATATCTGAGCCAAAAATTGGTCTAAAAATATGGGGAAACATCCATAAACAGGTCTCACCTCTCTATAGATCGCAGGGCATGCAAATTAGGCAAAAAACTGTGACATATAGTCTGGAAAATACGGTAAGTTAAAAATAAAACTCAAGATCTGTACTGTAATGTGTAACGTAATTTCATTCTGTTAGAATTGAAGTTTGTCATAAAATTGGCACAGAAAAAAGAACCGTCCAGGAACCGACACCGACATGATACCAATTATTTTTAGAAAAGTACCCAGCCCTAATACTCATACTAAAGTACAATTTAGGCCATGTAAATCTACTACACCACATTTAAAATCAGAAGTCTACTGAGTAAGGCTGCAATTTGAATTGATATTCAAACCATTCATCTGCATCTTTGTAGCCAATAGGGCTCTGAGAACACAACGCAAAAACACAAATTACCTGTGACGTAAGCAAAGGACAACTCCATAGAGTAAAAAGTCATTTCTGGATCCAAGATTTGGCGAAAAAGCAAAATGAGACAGAGGACAACACTGTCAACAGAGAAAATGACGTGGTAAAGGCTGAGGACGAATGCCCTTGGCCGTACCTGGAGGATTTTTTCATGTACAGAGTGTGAAAAGGAGACAGCGTCCAGATGCAAACTTTGTTTGATCTCTACGGTGATAGTTGCTTACAAGACTTAAGCATCTAATCTCAAAAAATATATTGCGGTATACAAGGTTTTACAGCTACCTGTATGATATTGCTTTTTTATTGTTTGTATGTGTGGGTTATTAGTTTGGCCAAGTATGCAAAGATCTTAGATATTGTCACAGCCATTGGTTTGTCTGGTACTAAAATACTTTGTAAGACTGAGCTTCTGAGCATCTGAGAAATGAGCTTTGAATGTAGCTATTATATACAGTAAATCAAACTGAATGCCTTCTATTGACAACACAATAAGACATAAATTGGTTAAAAAGTAATTAATACCCTGAGTAGTTTTTGAGAAGAGTAATTTGTACTTTTACTTAAGTATTTTTATAACACCAGTACCTTTACTAATAATTGAGTCCAAGTTAAGCAGCGTAACAGTACTTATACAGTACTTGACTACAATTTTTGAGTACTCTTTTCACACCTGCTCGTAACTGAAAATTTGTAATTGTGGGATTTTGGTCCTGTCTCTGTTTCCTCATGTTTCCAGCTCTCAGTGTTTTTCCTTCCTTGTGTTCAGCCCGTCTCACCTGTGTCTTGTTAATCCCCGCTGGTGTCTGTCTTTGTCCTAATCAGTGTGTGTATTTATTCAGTTCACTGGTGTCTTGTCTTTGTCTCGGGATTTGTCCTCATGGTGTGTGTTCTGCCCTCTGTCCTGTGTCCAGTTTATTAGTAAGTGCGCTGCCCCGTCAGCCTTTGCTTTGTTTTGTTTTTGTAAATAAATAATTTTGGATTTTTCACGTGCCTCCTGTCATCCTCGTGCAATTGAGTTCGACACTCCTGATGGCAAAACACGACATAATCCCAAGACCAACTTTGAACCCAGCTGGAGAATGATCACATTGTTTGAGTTTTTGGCCCGTGAGGCAGACAAGACCACTCAGCGTGACAGAAATGGAAGAGAGGAAGAAGAATTTGTTTTGGGGGACCCGCCTGGCCATTAAACCCGGGTCCTCAGGCTCTCCGTCTCACTCCTCATCTGCTCATCACTCTACTGCACCCCACTGCCCACCTCTTCCTCGTTCTCGATCTGGCTGTCACAGACGATCATCTGAGAGAGGGGGGGCGAACTGCTGGTCCCCCCGGATCCAACACAGAGAGGAGAGCGCTTCACAAGCGAGGGGGAGGCCCAGCCCTCAGTTGCCGGTCGAACTGCAGACAATTTTGGTGTGGGGGGAGGTACCTACGCCCCCTAGAGGAGCTTTCCAGCTCTCGCTTGCAAGAGGATCTGGGCGGAGGGAGGGGGGGGCTCGCTTGAGGAGGGGAACTCATGTCCCCACTTGTCGGAGGAGCAGTTCAGCCCTCTCTCGCTGGAGGAGCTGGAAAAGTGGAAGGATTCTGTGGTGGAAATGTACCTGGAGCCACTTCTGCCCTTCTGCAGGGAGAACCAGGTAGAAAGTCCTTGCTCCAGTCCTCCTGAGGGGTTCACAGCTGCAGATCCTCTGTCTCTTCCACCGCCAGCTGCAGCTCTGTCTCCTTTACCACCAGCTACAGTTATGTCTCCTCTACCACAAGCTGCAGCTGTCTTCTCTACTGCCAGCTGCAGCTCTGTCTCCTCTACCACCATCTGCAGCTCTGTCTCCTCTACCACCAGCTGCAGCTGTCTCCTCTACCACCATCTGCAGCTCTGTCTCCTCTACCACCAGCTGCAGCTGTCTCCTCTACCACCATCTGCAGCTCTGTCTCCTCTACCACCAGCTGCAGCTGTCTCCTCTACTGCCAGCTGCAGCTCTGTCTCATCTACCACCATCTGCAGCTCTGTCTCCTTTACCACCAGCTACAGCTGTCTCCTCTACTGCCAGCTGCAGCTCTGTCTCCTCTACCACCATCTGCAGCTCTGTCTCCTTTACCACCAGCTACAGCTGTCTCCTCTACCACCATCTACAGCTGTCTCCTCTACTGCGCCAGCTGCAGCTCTGTCTCCTCTACCGCCAGCTGCAGCTCTGTCTCCTCTACCGCCAGCTGCAGCTGTCTCCTCTACCGCCAACTGAAGCTCTGTCTTCTCTACCGCCAACTGAAGCTCTGTCTTCTCTACCGCCAACTGAAGCTGTCTTCTCTACTGCCAACTGAAGCTCTGTCTCCTCTACTGCCAGCTACAGCTCTGTCTCTTCTACCACCAGCTGCAGCTCTGTCTCCTCTACCGCCAACTGAAGCTCTGTCTTCTCTACCGCCAGCTGCAGCTCTGTCTCCTCTACCACCAGCTGCAGTTCTGTCTCCTCTACTGCCTGCTGCAGCTCTGGTTCCTCCACCGCCTGCTGCAGCTTTGTCTCCTCCACCACCTGCTGCAGCCCAGCCTCTGGTCCCCAGTTTCCCAGCTACAGTCCAGCCTCTGGTCCCTGGTTCTTCAGCTGCAGCCCAGACCTCATCCCCTACTACTGCTTTGCCCCATGGCTCCCCAGCTGCAGCCCCAGTCCCTGGTGCCCCAGCTAAAGTCCAGCCTCCACCATCTGCTGCTACGGTTCTGTCTCCTATTTCCAACTTTTTTTTAAACATAGCTCATTTTATTTGCTTTACTTTTCTGTTAAATACCATTATAATTAGGCCCTGTTTACAAGGACACTGTGGGGGGGGAAACGGATGTTTTGGGTATGTTAATTAGGTGAAAAGTTTTGCGTTGACACGGATCTGCTCGAATTTCCCCCCTCCCTCATGCCCCCCCCTTTCACCCACTGCGCATGCGTGCTGCTGAACCTTCACCCACTGCACATGCGTGCTGCCTCACTGCTGGCTGTCTGCTGTGCTCTTCTGGGCTAAAAGTTCAGCTAACAACAACTTAACAACTAGTTAAAGCTGGAGCTGAGCACAGCTTCTCAGACTGAGGAAGTCTTTCGGACGAAAGACGAAACGTTTCTACAGTTTTTTTTTTGCTTTGCTTTGTTTTGTTTTTTGAATGTCCAGAGGACCAGACTTAGCTTTTTTGGATTTTTCTACCTGGATTATTGAGCATGCATCAGGGTAGTTAAAGCTGGATTTTGGATAAGAGTCGACAGATTTGACACCAAGTGGGTCCCGCTTCATCTAACAAGCTGCACACCAGACGCTGAGTGGACTGTGGACCAGAACCCGAGTGACGATGAGGATGATGTCGGACTTTACTCCGTGATAAACAGCTGACTTACAGCAGGTAAATCAACGTTCTTAATATAATGTTTGCTTGTGTTTACTTTGATCACACAACAACAGAGTTTTTATTTATTTATTTCTGCCAGGTGGAGCTGTCGTTCCAACAAACAGGCAGACCGGTTCTGATGGGGTCCAGATGAACACACAGCAAGAGTCCAGTTCATTAACGTAGTTACAGTTCGGTTCACGTGTTTTAATAGTGTTCAGTTTAATTCTCAGTGTTTGTGTTACGTAAAGTTTGTGGTGCTGAATAAATAAATAAATAAAAAATAAACCTGGTGTCTTCATTTTCACAGCATGTTACGCACTGTTTAAAAAACGTAACGAGTCCAGATAGATACTGTAGTTCAGATAAATTTAAACATCTCCCACGCCAACATAAATACTGTTTATTATTGTTAAACTGTTATATTTTGCAGCGTGACACGTGAAATGTCCGCATGCCCACTGTCCGCGCGTGCGAGCTGCGCGCATGTGGTTGACACAAAAGATCAGCAGGAGATGTTTACATTATCAACGGGGGGTCAGCGAAAAAGTTCCACCTTGAGAGGTAGATCAGAAAAGTATCGGATGCAAAGAGGGGGGCCAGCGGCGTCGTGTCAACGATAAGCAAAGACGCAAGAGAAAGTAACGGTTCCACTCAAAATACACGCCGTGTAAACAGGGCCTTAGTTCCTCACGTAACGTGCTGCTCCTGATGTGTTCAGGAAAACCTTGCTGGGGATGTCACCTGCTGCTTCCACTGACATTTATATTGGGTGGTTTGCTTCTGTGTTTTATTTATTTTTTGTCTGCGGTCTCTGGTCCACTTCTGTCTGATAGTGTTCACCAGTTCTGACTCTCAGCAGTGGAAAAGGCTCAGTCTGCCTGTTTGTTTTGACAGTAGAGACAATGATCATATGAACAGAGATGCCACAGGGGTTAGACTGAGACAAATCCGTTCATGAAGGCACTGTGCGACTGAGATGCTGCTAATGCATTCAGACATTAAGCTGTGGCAGGATAATGCAATAAAGTGGGTGACATTTATACATTTCACACATCTCTACATTTAAAAAAAACTTCTTGCTATCTGTTTGATTTCAGTTTGCTGATCATGTTATAGATCAGCTAAGTGATTACACTCACATCATGTTGAGTTTCATCAAAGGGCAACAGTAATTGCTCTTTTCTGTTCGGAGAGTCTTTGTTCTTTCTGACTTTTATTCTTCTATTGAACAAGTTTAGTTATTATTCCGCTCACAGACACTTTTTGTTCATTTTTATACACCCATTACAAAACTAATGTTGTTATGAGAGGAATATTGATCACACAAATAAGAAATCAACTTTTCTGGTAGACTTTAAAAATAAAGACTGGATGTAGCACACGTGGAAAACTTATTTGTAAAACAAAAGCACAATTGAACTGATATGAACAAAGGGTATTGATTTAACTTGCTACAATTTCAGGAGGCATGGCACAATCTGCGCCTCTATTGTTGAGGCAGCTTATCGGAGCTGTGGCCACAAGGTTGTCGGTGCCTGTCATGGCGGTAACCCTCGAACACCCGCGGTGAGGGATGCTGTCAGGGTGAAGAAGGAGTCCTATAGGGCCTTTTTGGCCTGTGGGACCCCGGAAGCAGCTGATGGGTACTGGCAGTCCAAGCAGCATGCAGCTTGGGTAGTTGCTGAGGCAAAAACTCAGGCGTGGGAGGAGTTCAGAGAGGTAAGAGAGGCCATGGAGAATGACTCCCGTATGGCTTCGAGGCAAATCTGGTCCACAATCCAGCATCTCTGGGTGGGGAAAGCGGTACACCACCAACACTATAGTGGGGGCGGTTTGCTGCTGACCTCAACTCGGGATGTTATGGGTCGGTGGACAGAATACTTTGAAGACCCCCTCAATCCCACCGGCATGTCTTCCAATGAGCAAGCAGCGTCTGGGTACTTTGGGTCGAGCTCTTCAATTTCTGGTGCTGAGGTCACCGAGGTGGTTAAAAAGCTCCTCGGTGGCAGGGCCCAGGGGTAGATGAGATTTGCCCTGAGTTCCTTAAAGGGCATTTTTAATGTTAGTTTTAGGGGCAGAAAAATAATATTTAGAGGTAATACAGTAATTTTGGTAATCCTCCCTGCTTTCCAAATTAATAGCAAGAGCCTTACAGCTACAAATCAGGGGGGAAATGCTGAGCCTAAAAAAAACGCGCTGTTTTGGAGTCACGTGACGTAGACGGAGGAGGCGAAGTAGTCAGAAGTTGTTGTATTGTATTGAATTGTATTGAAGCGAAAGAGGTCCAATAATGGTTAATATTTGTGTGTGCGGGGGTTGTTCGAACTCCAGTTTGTCTGGACATTGTGTCCATCAATTTCCTGCACCAAAAAAACCAACTTTCAGAGCTTGGGTGAGGTTTGTCTGGTTGAAAAGGCAGGATTTTATCAACAGAAGCATCACGACCATGGGCTGCCAGCTGCAGTCTCTCTGGAGCTCCACACCGTCCAGCAGCTCGTAAACTGGAAGTAGCCAGGGTATGTTTTTGAAGAACGTTTATTGGCAGAATATAATTTTATTTATTTATTGGTTGAAATGGTTGAAAGTGGTTTAGGAGCTATAAATTACGATATACACTGAAGTAAACCGAAGCTAGCTCGACACATTTACGTCTCTTAAAAAATGAATAAAAAATCGAATTTTATCTCAAATGTCTTCTACAGGCTGTAAATAAAAACCCATATTATTACTCTCTGGCAGCAGAAAAAATATCAACCGAGTGGTTTAGGAGCTATAAATTACAATATACACTGAAGTAAACCGAAGCTAGCTCGACACATTTACTTCTCTTAAAAAATGAATAAAAATTCGAATTTTATCTCAAATGTCTTCTACAGGTCATCAGTTTGTAAATAAAAACCCATATTATTACACTCTGGCAGCAGAAAAAATATCCACTGAGTGGTTTAGCACTAAAAGTCCCAGAGAAGGGTCATTCAACATTTCTACCTTTGGAACCCAGAGACGGGTCGAGTGACCCGAAGGATTTAGCTAACATCCTATAATGAGCTGTTAACAGGCGCTTTTGTTTTGTAAATAAGGCCATTACTGGCGCACCACAGGAGGGGGCACACTAATTTGACTAAGGCTGCGCTTTTTTGCGCAAGTGAACTTGGCTTCTAAATCCCCCGGTCCCTTTCAGTGGGCTACATATGTTGGTCCGTCACTTGACCTCAGGTCATGTGACCTATGTCGGTCCGTCAGTTTACCTCAGGTCATGTGACCTGTGTCGGTCCGTCAGTTGACTTCATGTCGTGTGACCTGTGTCGTTTTGTCAGTTGACCTCAGGTCATAAGACCTGTGTTGGTCCGTCACTTGACCTCAGGTCCTGTGACCTGTGTCGGTCCGTCAGTTGACCTCAGGTCATGTGACCTGTGTCGGTACGTCAGTTGACCTCATGCCGTGTGACCTGTGTCGGTCCGTCAGTTGACCTCATGTCGAGTGACCAGTGTCGGTCCATCAGTTGACTTCATGTCGTGTGACCTATGTCGGTCCGTCAGTTGACCTCAGGTCATGTGACCTGTGTCGGTCAGTCAGTTGACCTCAGG
>JBBPBX010004392.1:25872-52511 GCA_038048925.1 Garcialebias charrua | reverse complement strand
TCACATGCAGATTGGCGAAATGACACTAGACCACCCGGTATATGTGTCTACAGTTGACTCATTCCCATTTTTGGTTGGCCAAGATTTTATAAATCGCTTTGATGCGATTAGACTATGGTGAACAGACAATGTGAGCCAATGTGAGAAAACCACTGCCAATAGAAATGCCTCCGCAGGGTGACACTAACTGCCTAACAGCAGGTACCGCGGAAGGCACAAGGGATACCTCACCCGAGGACACAAGCCCGGTAAGTGAACCTCCAAAAACAGGTGAGACAGAAGAGACCCAACAGTTGGACCCAACTCTGGCCCAACATGAGAGCCTCCTCTGGAGCCGTTCACTCGCTACCGACCGTCTCCCTCCAGTACTCTCACTCCTTTTACGCATGGAGGACTGCAGCCGCTCCATTGTGACATTGAGACGCAGGAGGGAGTCAAACAAACCCAGGCGTGCTGCTGGAGCGACCACTGCCACCTGCACCTCCGCGCCCCCCGCGTGTGTGTGTGTGTGTGTGAGAGCGATCCGCGTGGAGCTGAAATCCTGCCACGCGCGCCTTGAAACGCCGTGACTCCGCTGACACAGATGAGATAACTTAGTTATCAACGTGATTACTCTTTATTTTAATCACCAACACAGACCCCGCATGCGAGGTGACCGGGTCGGACCGGGTGCAGCGAGTCCGCTGCTCATCTTCTAAAATAGCGCTTATTATTAAACACATAACAGCGGAGTTATGTGTCCTCAACTTTAAAAACAAAACCAGAGTTGTTAGTGCACTAAAAACAGCGTAACTCTTGGAAAAATGAGCTGGTGTTACAGCCAGCCAGAACTCAGATAAAAACAGAGCAGGTTTACTGCTGCTCCTGTCTGCCTCTCCACACACAGTCAGCTCAGGGGGCAGGACACTGGTGCAGTACTGCGCTGAAACCACGCCCACGCGCTGACACGCCCCCAGCGTTCCAGAGCAAGGCAAAATCATGTTTTTTCATGATTTTTGAGACTTAATTTTATAAGGTAAACAATGTTTTTAATCAGTCAGATTTATATGGGTGATTAATAACACATATTTATGCCGTGTGACAAACTCAAAACACAAATTTAATTTTACTTTACACGGTCTTTAAATGAACATTTGAAGAAGAAAAAAAGGAATTATATTGAGCCAAAGCGGAAGTGGCCAAAGTGGAAGTGGCTGGAATCACATTTGGGGGAAGAAAAAAAATGCAATTACGGGTACATAAAAAAAAAAATAATAAAATAAAATAAACGTAATCACATTTGAAAAACCGGAATCACATTTGAAATACCGGAATAACATTAGAAAAAACTGAATCACATTAGAAAAAACCTATTACTGAATATCAGAAAAAGCAGAATTACATGAGAAAAAAAGGAAATTATATAATTTTTGAATGATTCAGTTTTTTCAAATGTAATTCCGTTATTTTCTATTGTGATTCCATTTTTTTTTCAAATGTAATTCTGTTTTTTCAATTGTAATTCTGTAGTATTTTTTCAAATGTAATTCTGTTTTTTCTCATGTAATTCCGTTTTTTTTTCAAATGTAATTTCATTTTTCAAATGCAATTCCCGTTTTTTTATTTTTATTATTATTATTATTATTATTATTATTATTATTATTATTATTATTATTATTATTATTATTTTATTTTTTAATGTGATTCCAGCTACTTCCACTTGGCCATTTCTACTTTTGTAATTCCATTTTTTTCAAAAGTTATTCTTTTTTATTCAAATGTAATTCCGTTTTTTCAAATGTAATTCAGCTTTTTTCAAATGTAATTCAATTATTTTCAAATGTAATTCCATTTTTTCAGATGTTCTTGTGTTTTTGTTGTGTTTTTCAAATGTAATTCTCTTTCTCAAATGTTGTTCATTTACACCTCAGGGCCACCGTATAAAACGGATGTATTGAAACTAAAAGAAACAGAACACCAGCTAAAATGTGTATTTGACTTGTCCATGCATACCTACTCCACCCATTAGTGTGCTAAACTTAACCTCATAAAAACAATTAACATCCTATTCAACATTATAGCATTTGACTCCTTCAGACAGCTCTTCACGGCTATAATTCTCACTTGTGTTGTCTTTATAGAACCGTTGGGTGAAGAGTATTTATTGCTCCAGCCTCTTTATGATTTTCTACTGTAAAGGAATAACAGCCTGCCAAGCTGAGGTGGAGCCCCCGGCCATTATTTACTCTGCTGTTGTACCTTGGAGACGCACAGCCGTGATACGGGACAGGAGGCATGTGGGAATTAGATTACAGCAGAAATTTAGTGATCCTTCAAAGAATAGGCTCCCTTGTTGGGTAGGTTTACCCGTGTTTCAGCTCTCTTGTTATAAATGTCTGCAGGAGCAAATGGCAAAAACAGGTCGAATGGAGTGAAGTGGAAATTTTCCAACATAAAGTAGTTTGTAGGCACAGTGTGGCGTGTTGGTTCAAATGCTTTGGGGGGTAAAAACAAAAAAGACTCCGCTGTAGGTTCAGTTAAAAAGGTTAATGCTTAATTACCTATTGAGATGTGGTTTGGATTGAAGCAGCTCTTGTGACAGCCTGCCTTTCTTCTTGATGAGGAAATTATGGCGAACAGCCTGGCTCGTATTCCCTCCATCTGCATCCAGAGGTCCTCACCTGCTCTCATGCCTCTCTGCACTCCCCTGTAATCAGATGTGAAGTGGGTTTCTTTTTACCGCTGCCTGGAGGAGCTAGGGGTTTTTGAAATTGAAATTGGCACAAGAGATATTTTGATCAGGTTTGACAACAACACCCTGCAATTTGGACGGATCTCAGATGAAGACTCTTCACTGCTCAGATCATCACTTTTAACATCTGCAGTTAGCTTTATTGAGAGTTGTCTAGTGCAGGCGTGCAACGAGGTGTGAACCAGTGATGTGTGATCAAACAGTGTGTGTGTGAGGATGCAGCGAGGGCAGATAAAGGGCAGGGAGTATTATCAGGCTGGCCTTGATAGCACACAGGTGGCTGATCTTGGGGGCTTAGTGTATGAAGCTGTTCCTAAATCCACCGCTTCCTACTCTGTGCTCACACGGCTAGACAAAACACAAATCCTGTCCGAGGAGTTCAAGCAATATCACGACGGAGCTCAGGTTGCCGTCCGGGTGAGCAGCTTAAGGACTGTGCAGGGTTGGGAATGGGATGAAATAGATAGTCAGTGTAATATTCTGCCAGTTTGTACGGAGGTGAGGGGGTTATTGGTGGGAGCTTTATGTTTGAGGCATATGAGACTATTCCTGTTTGACCTAAAGTTTAACGGCCTGTTGCTGGAGAGATGAATAGCGCCATTACAGAGGAATAAGTGGGAAAATAGAGGATTATAACTAAAGGTACAAAAAAACAACTAAAAAAATGCAATCACTCTCTCATGTCTACAGTGCATTCTTTAGTGGCAATGATTCATCCTCAATTTCACACTTGAGTTTTTCCACCTAAAGACCCTCATAAAGTGGTGCTGGGGTGAGCTAAAGCTCTCCGAGGCTGCTGTTGGTGTTAGCAGTGGGGGCTAGAGAGCAGACAAGTTGACATTTATGGATGAGGTTTTCCACTGACTCTACTATCAGGTTTTAAGCGTTGTTCCCAGCAGGGAGCCCCACTGCATGCAGCGCTAAAGGCCAAGCTGGGGATTCAGCTGACAGGATCTGGGGGTGGCTGTGCTGTATTCGCCGAGGTTTTGTAAACTGCGGCTGCGATGTGCACATCCATCACTGACCGACAACACGCTGGCTTTAAGAATGGAGCTGCATTTGTTATACTGACACAGAGCGAGGAGGGAGGGGAGGTCAGGATTAGGGGGAGCAAAGCAGATCGAGTCGGGGTCAAGATTAGGGTGTTGAGGTTGAGTGGGCCATGTAGACGAGCTGGAGCAGTGGGGGTTCAGGATAATAAGAGTTCTGTGGGGTTTTAAAGGGAAAAGGCTCCATGGCAGCAGTTACTGTAGAAGTTTCACTTGTTCTTGCATTATTAGGAGGAGACTATGCAAAACAATAAAACAAATTTTAAAAAAATTGTGAGGACAAATGCAAAAGGGCCTTTTAGGAATTATTTGAATAAAATACAATAGAGCTTTATGCTAAACAGTTTTCCTGCAGATAGAAAGTCTGGAGAACTGTTGATAAAGACTACTGTGTAAAACAACATTTTCTGACTCATTTGAAGCAAAAAATAATAGACATTTTGAGTGGCTTAAAACTTTTGCACAATACTTCAGCTGGCTCAGACAGAGGTAAAGTTCTCAAATTTAAACCATTGCTGAAGACAACACAAATTAAGAATTTTTTTTTGTCATCATTTTAACACGCCTTAAGCAAAAATAAACAAATAAAATAAAAGTCTGAGTTGACAATAATTACTACTAAAATTAAAGAAGGAAAAAAAGACAGGAACTGAGCTTCCTCAACAACAAACTAAATGACTGTTTTGTGACTTGTCTCGTTTCTTCTCAACCTCCACTCTGTAATCTGGGCTAAACAGGGTGTCTGGTGTTGGGTGGTGGAGAGAGGCGAGTGATATTGATGAGGAACATCAAAGCAGAAAGAGGAGGAGACAAGGAGTGAAGGGAAAGATGAATTTAGGCTGATGGAGGAGAAAGTATGTCAGGAGTAGAACTGCACAAAAACAGTCGAAGGAAAACAACAAGTCTGAGCTGATAAAGTTGTTTTAAATCTACAGTAATGAGATTTGGGTAGAAGTTGCTGTCTGAATGAGGGGAATCCTCTGCTCTGCATTTCAGGGTAAATATAGATAAATCTCCACCACACATGACACTGATTCCTAACTGTGGGATTCAGACTGTTTGGCAGCACGGGGAGACCTTTATAATCCTTTGGCCTGATTACTTTATCACAAATACCATCTGAGAACCTAGGATGTCCAGTGTGTGATGCACTGAGACAGCCAAGCTTTTCTTCACCAGTTGAACCCTGCAATCACAGATAATGATTTCCATTTGCGTGCTGCAGGCCGATTTATTTTTTGTGTGCATTTCAGCACAAATTATTTCCTCTAAATGATCCAGAAACCGCCCCCACAAACTTTAAATTCAGTGATAACTGCTCACAAAAGTGCCTTCTTGGATCAGAACCAAAACAACAAGAAATTGTGGTAAAACAATTAAAATATCTATTACACCAATTATATACAATTTGTGCAAGTTTTATTCTTAAAGGGGACCACACATGCAAAATTCACTTTTTAATGTTTTTTTTACTCAACTTTGGGTATGTACTTCATAAAAAAACAGTCCTAAGGCCAAAGAAATGCACCCAGTGGTTTATTTACTCTAAGTAGATTTATTTGTCTGTGATAAAAACGGTTCGTTTCTCACTTCCTGCGGTTTGTGACGTCACAAACCGCAGCCAATCTGCCACAACCCACCCCAACCTGAGTCCAGCCCCTCACCTAGCAACCCCTGGTTAGGCTCAACCCACTTCTGTATTAAACACATGACTGTTGTTTTTCATGATTTCATCTCATCTTTTGTTTATATGTTCTTAATTTCATGTGTACAGCACTTTGTTGCAGCTGTGGTTTTTTTAAATGGCTTTATAAATAAAGTATAATTGTTATTTTTATGTTTTAGTTCAATTTTTAGTGTATTTGCGATCGCTCCCAACGCGCAGCCGGCAAAAATTAAACGAGCGGACCCCCGGCGTAGGGACCAGCGGCAACGGGACCCTCTTCTGGCGCGATGGAGCGGAGCTTCAACTTGTACAGCCTCGCTGCTGCCCTCGCAGCAGCCTCGCAGCAGCGAGGACCTTCTCCTTACGGATTAATTTACGGGAGACACTTGGTGAACTTTGTGTTGTCTTGACTGGAACAGCGATAACTCCCAAAATCTCCGCGTGCAACGAGCGGAGCTGGCGAACACCGGAAGAGGAACAAGCTAACATTAGCTTCGGATTCGGGTGGTCTCATGCTAAAAGGAGCAGCAAATTGCGGCGCGCTCAGACGGGTTTCGGTAAGTTATCTTAAGCTAGCACTAACAGTAAGTCAAATGAGTAATAAAAAAAGAGCTAATTTTAAAACAACAACACATTACAGATACTGGCTGTTACAGAGGGCGTAAACAGATCTTTGAAGGGCGTGGACTTCAGAACTTGTATCAGAAACCGGTCGTTCAAAACGAAAGTTAAAAATGGCAGAATTAAAAAGGGTATAATTAATTATCTAAGAATTATTTTGTGTATTAAAATGAATTAATATTGTCAAGATAGCACACAGACATAACATAAAAATTTTAAAGACCTATATGTGGTCCCCTTTAAAATAATTTTGTTATTTTTTCATTCAACCTTTATTGAATTAATCTCATTGAGCCTCGAGGACTCATTTAGAGTCAGAGTCAGAGAGTCTTTATTGTCATTTGCACCGCATGTGGTACATGTGATGAAAACGAGATTATGTACACGGGGTCCCAGTTACATCCAACAACAAATGCAAGAGAAAAACAGTAATAACATCTAGAATTAACTAAGAGAAACATCAACTAGTAATACACTAAGCCCTAATGTAGTGGAAAAACATCATTATAAACAGCAGCACGAACATGAGTCTGTATGAGCAGATGGTCACAGATGAACACAGCAACAAGAAAACAGATCAGCATCAGCATGATGTGATATTTTGCAGTGTTTATTTTTATTATTTATTTATTCATGAGTCTAACAGCCTCAGGGTAGAAGCTGTTCCTCAGTCTAGTGGTTCTACATTTGATGCTCCTCAACCTCCGTCCTGAGGGGAGTGGGGCAAAGAGTGAGTGTGCTGGGTGAGTGAGGTCTTTCATGATGCAGGTGGCTCTTTTCCTGCATCTGGAGGTGTAAATGTCTGTGATGGTGGGGAGACTGACTCCAACAGACTTCTGTGCAGCCTTCACCACTCTCTGTAGAGCTTTCCTCTCTGCAACTGTGCAGCCTCCATGCCACACGTTGATGCTGGAGCACAGGACGCTCTCCACTGCACACCTGTAGAACGAGGTGAGAACTGGGCTGCTCAGACCAGCTCGTCTCAGCCGTCTGAGGAAGTAGAGTCTCTGATGACCTTTCTTGATCAGGCTGGTGGTGTTGTTGCTCCAGCTGAGGTTATCATTCATGTGTACACCCAAGTATTTGTAGCTGGAGACCACTTCCACTGCTGATCCACCTATGTTCAGTGGGGCATGGGTGTGTTTGTTCCTTCTGAAGTCCACAATCATCTCCTTTGTCTTCTTCACATTCATGTGAAGGTTATTCTCTTTGCACCAGCTCTCCAGGTGTTCCACCTCCTGTCTGTAGCTGGACTCATCATTGTTTGTGATGCATCCCACCACCGCTGTATCATCTGCAAACTTAACAATATGACAGCCTGGAAGTGTGGCTGTACAATCATATGTGAGCAGAGTGAACAGAAGAGGGCTCAGCACACATCCTTGAGGAGAGCCAGTGCTGAGGGTTATGGTGGAGGAGGAGAAGTTGTGATCTTCACGGACTGTGGTCTGTTTGTTAAGAAGTCTAGTACCCAGTTACACACGGAGGGGCTAAAGCCTGAGATACACTTGAGCGTCCTCAGGTACGCCACTCTACGCGCGCATTTTGTGCGCATGTGTTTTGCTGCTATACTTCAGAAACTTTCTCCTTGTTGTAATATGAGCAGCTGCGCACGGAGGGGACTCAACTGAGCTCGCTGATTGGTCACTTGCTGACACGCCTACTGAAATGATTGACAGCCAGCTCATGTAGCTCGCTGAAGACCGCGGCGGTGTTCATGCGGTGTTTCTACTATATATGTTGTAAAAAGTTCTCTCAGAAATAAAAATAATAACAGGGAGTGCTTTTCCTGCAGCACACAGCCCACCAGGGATATTTAAAACATCGCGCACCCAGGTAGGACCTGAATTCATTCATTTCATTCATGGAGTGAACGGAGGAAGAAGTGATTACTTGACTTTAGGCAAAAAAACAAAAGAAAAGGCCCGATCAGCGATAAAGAAGGGGAATTTATTTCATTTGTGTAACATACAAAACAGTCCGGCGCCGGGGAAGTTTATGGTCAGACACCGCGCATCGCGCACGCGGACGTAAAAAAAAAAGCTTTGCGCGTACATGCCCTGAGGGGCTACGCGGGGCTACGCTTTTGCCTTGACGTACGTACGCTGCGTATAGGCGTATCGTGAGGACACTCGAGTGTATCTCGGACATTAGTCCAAGTGTGGATAGTTTGTCTATCAGAGTTTGGGGGATCATGGTGTTGAAGGCAGATGTGAAGTCCACAAAGAGCATGTGCACGTATGAGTCCTTCTGATCCAGGTGGGTGAGAGCAGTGTGGACCAAAGAGGAGATGGCATCCTCTGTTGATCGGTTCTCGCGGTATGCATATTGATGAGGGTCCTCGTTGATGTTGACGGTTGTCTTGATGTGGGACATGACCAGTTTCTCAAAACATTTAGCGACTATCGGGGTGAGGGCCACTGGTCTATAGTCATTCAGACCAGTCACTGTGGAGCTTTACAAGAGAGACCTGTCTACAAACTAAAGAATGATGACAACAGCAACAGTAGATTTTCCTTGAACAATCAACAATAGACAAACATAAGAGAGAATGCTATACAGTATAAAGGCAGAACTGAGAGAAAGGAGTTGGGAAAAAAACTACATGGAAATGGTTGACAAAATGACATGCACAGGAACAGTTAATGAGAAAGAAGGAAAAAAGGAATAAGGGAGAAAAAAAATGAAGGGATTGAAAAATAATTTAAAGGCTAATAATTAGCAAATAACTAGCTAAAAGTAGCAGAACACTGGCTAAAAGTGGGAAAACACAAGCCAAAAGTAGCAAAATACCACTATAAACCACTATAAATAGTATCTTGTTACAAGCTAAAAGTAGCAACAAGGTTAGCAAAAAGTTGTAAAATGCTGGATAGAAATTAAAAGTACGGTAAAGGACAGTCTGAGGGCTTTGAACAAGCTAAAACACACGAAAGACTAGCTAAAAGTGGTGAAAGTGTTGTCAAAGTAGCAAAAGACAAGATATAAGATAAAATTCACAGAACACTAGTTAAAGGTATTAAAATGCTAGCTAAAAGTATCAGAATGGCAGCTAAAAGTAGCAAAATAAATTTTTTAAATAGCATTAAAGGACAAAAATAGGGCAAGTATGGCAAAACAGAGTTCAAACAGATCAATGTTTTTGATGGAATTGATGAAATCTTAGTGTAAGGCAATGATGAAAACATTCGTAAATAAAGTCAAATGTTTTGAAAAGTATATAAGTTACAAAATCATAACACCCATCTTCCCATGTTTAAATATATGAATGGCTAAATAGCACTAAGTATGCAAAGTAGTTAGATTGTGCAGAAAGTATTGAACAAGAAAACAACAATGTGAATTCTGAAACAACAAGCCGTTGAAAATAAAGTGGAAAATGACACACACAAAAAAGTGCATTTCCTGTGAAAATGCCATGTGAATAATGATTGCTGAATGATTTTACAGAAAGCTGCCGAAGAACCTGAAATCAAGCTGTAACTCTAACTTGTGTGTTGTTTAAGAAGCCAAAAGAAGCTAAAAACAGCTGAAATGAGCAAAAAAGAAGCCAAAAGAAGCAAAAACTGCAGGAATTAGCAGAAAAGTAACTGAAGAAAAAAAAAAACAGCACAGAATGCTGAAATTAGTTAAATGAGCTCGAAAGAGCATGGGGTTGTTAACTTAAATAGAAGTTAAAATAATAAAAAAGTGAAATTAGCTGAAAAAAATGTTCAAATTAGTAGAAAAGCAACTTAACAGTAGCTGAAAAGGCAAGGGGAAAATGAAATTAGCAGAAACAAGTTGAAAGAAGCACAAAAAAAGCTAATACTGTATTGGTGAAAAGAAGCAACAAAAAAAAAAGATGCAAATTTGCTGGAAAAAAAATCAGAAATCAGCCAAGAGAAGCTGAAGGGAGCTAAAGGAAGCTGGAATTAGCACAAAGAAACTGAAACTGGAGAACCAGTACAAAACATAAAATGGAGCAGTACTTTTCAGAAAAACATACAAGATCAAGCTTATTGCTGGAGTATTTTGTGTTGACGCCGTATGTTTTTTAATAATTGAAATATACCGTATTTTCCGGTGTATAGGTCGCACCTTTTTATGTTGTTTTTTTCAAGGCCTGCGACCTATACTCAGGTGCGACCTATACAGTATATGGCTTGTTATCACTTTCGGTGACACAAATTTTTAAATCCAGCTCATTTCACAATTACGTTAATTTATTAAGGAAAAGTTCAGCTCAGACATTTGCTATAATTTTTATCAAACAAATAATTGTTTTTAAGTGTTAATCTTCATAAAAGCCTTGCTGTGCGCTCCTGTGGCAGACATTTGCGGCAGAGCTAAACGTAGGTGCGACCTATACACCAGTGCGACCTATCTAGGGATTTTTCCAATCTATTGGTGATAATTGGACAATGCGGCCTATACACAGGTGTGACCTATACACCAGAAAATACTGTATATATTTTTTTTCAAAGATCAATTTTCAGCACTAAATAGTTGAAATAGTTACTGTATTCTTATGCTACGTCCTGACCAAACAACTTTTCAACGGCAAAAAGGCTCGTCACGCACGCAAGTGGACGCACTGGACCCAGTGGTGTCCTGACCAGAACGAGAAGCTGCGGCGGTGTGGCGGCAGGGGGGTGTGGGAGGAGCTTACCGGTACACCGAGTTCCTCACTGCACTCCGCCAGTCTCTGTAGAGAGCAGACTTGACTGGTCGTGAAGGACTTGTCGCGAACACACAGCTACAATGAGTTTCTCTTCCATAGTCCATGACTCCGCGGGTTTTTTCTGTGTCCCACAAACAATACGTCACATAGTTGCGCAATACCCGTCCCCTCGTTTCCGCGTCACATAGGGACTCTCCCCCTCTCTCCTCCCCCCCGACTCTCCCTGATCAACCAAAAACGGCGTTTGAACGTTTGAACGGCGAAAACTTCAGCAATGATCAACGCGTGCTTGGAGGCTGAAGCGGGTTCACGTGCACGGAAAACGCTTTCCAGCACGCTCAACACGCACGTGACGTGACGCCCGACGCCAAGACGCGGCTGGAGGCGCGTCCCCTATTGACTTTGCATGTAAACTGGACGCTCCTGCAGTTGAAAACGCGTTTGGTCAGGACGTGGCATTAGCTCTAGAGTGAAAAACATGAAATAACAGCAAGATTATAGGTCCATCAGTAAAACAGCACAAAAAAAACTAAAAAGCTGAACAGAAGCTGTAAAAGGCTGAATGAACCTGTAAAGAGTTGGACGTAATCCAAACACATACGGTACACAGAAACACACACGCAGTCACAAACGTCAGTGGGACATTCAGAATTCTCTTCCACCTGCTCAGAGCTGAACATTCTAAAACAGGGGTGGGCAAACTTTTAGACTCGCGGGCCACTGAGTTCTACAACTGGAGCGAAGGACCGGGCCAGGAACAGATGGATGTAGTGTTTGTGTGATGTTACACCCCAGCGCAATAACAGCCACTGGGATACAATTAATTATGAGCGATTCCACCTTCTGCACCACTCAAGCAGCCACTAAGTAAGGATTATATGATAGAACAGTGACTTTATTTACAATAGTGAAATTATTGACCTTGTGGAGTCTTACCAACTACAGGCCAAAACAACAAACAAAACAAACTACAGTACTGTATTTTTTTCTTAACTGAAGAACAATAAAATTAACCAAACCACAAGTCTCTTACCTCACTATGCTAATAGAATAGAGGAGAAAAGTCTAAATAAAGTGGCAGCTCACCTCTACAAGCTCCTCACAAAACTTTTTACAACTACATGATCTAAAGTTGATGACTATGGAAGCGGTTGTGGGACGTATTTAAAACTGAAATGGTTTAGCAGGAATGCTTTTTCATTTCAAAGTCAAGCTGCCTTTTTTGAGTCATAAATAAAATTTCAAATGAATAAACCAAGCTGCATTTTCATTTTCTTCTTCGAGACTGCTCAATTTGTAACTTAATTAAAATGATAAGTAAAATAACATTTAACATTTAATTTTCAATATATGTCTTTGTAAAAAGTGGCCAAAATTCATTTTGAAATGTCAATTTTGAAAATAAAAAGCATTCCTGCTAAACCATTTCAGTTTTAAATACGTCCCACAACCGCTTCCATAGATGACAGCAGGTCAGCAGGTTGGGAATGGAAGCAGACGTCATCACTTCTGCAGCTCCTCTTATGCAGCATCACAGCAGAGCACCTGCACAATAATTCACACACACATTTTTGTCTTTCACTTTTTTTTTTTAAAGAATTCACACACAAAAGTTCCACACACACAAAACACAGTACAACGACTGCTTCACTGAAGGTCCTTAATGACGTTGTTGAAGCATTGGATGCTAAGGATTATTGTGCTGCACTTCCCTTAGACCTGTCTAAAGCTTTTGACACTGTGGATCCTAACATCTTGTGTCATAAGCTCTCAGAAATCGGTTTCTCAGATCACACCCAAGGGCGTAGATTTCATCTCATTATTGGGGGGGGGACCATAAACAGGGAATTTTTTTAAGAGCAATTTTGGGGGGGTCGGCAAAGTTACAGTGAAATGTAATGCAAAATGTACAGAGGGAAGTTTATCCAAACTGCATGCATATACTATGCAGAATAATCAGCAATAATATTGATTTAAATGGCATGTATTTAGTAGTCTTAATACTACTATTAATCAGTACAATAGTGACACTCATTACTCTTGTAAAAAAAATTAATGTGTTCAATCTTTGCCACTTGTTATTTTGACAAGTGGCAGAATGAGAATTTTGCAAAATAGGTCCCCTCTAAATATTGTTTAAATTTCTGTTTGGCTTTTATTCATAGATTGCTGTGGTCAGTGTCACTGATAATCTGGTACCACACCTTCCCAAAATCTTAAAGCTTAAAAAGAAAACAGTTTTCAAGGAGAAGAAATACTTTAATGCAGGGGTCACCAAACTTTTTGAGACTGAGAGCTACTTCAGTGGGACCAAGAGGCACAAAGGTCCACTTGTTCGTTCCAAACAAATTTGCATGGTTCAACTTTAATTATAGTATTAATAATAATACATTTACATACATGTGAATATATGACTGCCTGATCACATCTGATCTGGTCTGTATTATTAAAGACTCCACACAATGATTTAGCTTGGTAAATATGATCAATTATTATTGATAATTACCAGTAGTGATTAGAACTCTCAATCAAGAACTTGAGTCCTCAGTTTGAATAATTTTTTGGCTCTTCTGTGCAAATGTAAATTGTTCTTAGCTTTGACTGGGAGTGTGGATGGTTGTTTGTCTCTTTGTCTGTCTCTGGGACAGACTGGTGACTTGTCCTGCCTTCACACAAAAGCAGCTGAGATTTGTTCCTGTCCTAAACAAGGGGGCATAATGGATTACTTATTAACTGATATTTAAACATAAAACACTATTTCTTTTATGTTAAACTCAATCTGTAACATTTGAAATTCATTGTATTTTATAAATATTTTATTAACTGTTTTGTAGAAATGAACACGTTTGTAACATTCATTCAAAATATGCCTTTTACTGTAGCATTTTTTAAGAACCTATTAAGAATAAAATCTTCCAGTTGCAGATACAAAATATCAATAATGTAATTGTAATATAATAAACAGTGACTTTTTTTATTAATCATGTGACATAAGTATTGATCCTCAACATTTTTTATAATAATAATTTATTTATAAAGCCCTTTAAAACAACCACAGCTGCAACAAAGTGCTACACATATAAAATCATTTTAACTAATCATCACATCTTCTCTACTCTTTTTAAATTAATTATCTTTCACATATTTTACATTACTTCTTTCAAGAGCTCCACACCTGAAAATATGATGAATGTGAATCCATCCTGCTCAAAGCTGCTCTGAGATTCTTCTGTCTGTTGTGAGCCACCAGGGAGCTAGTTAGCATTGAAGCTAGCGTGTTAGCTGATGAAGTGTCGCTCCTCGTTGCGTTTTGCTGTTGCTACAGCCACTAATGAGACACAGACACACTTGTCTTTCAACACTGTGAAAGACCTTTTCCTCCCAGTCACTGTCACCAATGTTTTAAGTAGCTACTTACTGGAAGTTAATAGTTTGTGCTGCAGCTCCCGTGCTGCAGCTCCCGTGCGGAGCCGCCTGTGACTCCGGTGCCGCTGTTGTTCCTTGTAAACATTGGACTAAACCATTTGCCAACAGAGAAGGGGGGGGCAAAATTTCCTTTTTTTTTCTTAGAATAATGGCGGATTTCTCTCTTTTTTTGCCTTTTTATATTTATATTGTTTAAAGACACGGTTTCCTTTATTGAATTATTGGGGGGGACAGATCTATATTTCCCCAAGATTGGGGGGGTCCGGACCCCCCCGACCCCCCCAGGATCTACGCCTATGCGGTCTACCCTATATTTAAAGGGACCATCTCTTCTAAAATACTGTGCGTGATACCACGTGATACGTATCACGTTATTACGTGATGTGTATCACGTAATAACGTGATAATATCACGTAATAACGTGATATGTATCACGTAATAACGTGATACGTATCACGTTATTACTACATAAGCCCCAAAAAATATTTTCCCCAGGTGGCAGCACTAAACTTCCGTAGATTTTCAAATTTTCAGGGGATTTTTTAAATCTATTTACTTCTTTCCTCCAAAATCTTTCCTGCGAAACACTCATCTAATGTTTGACAGTCACACAGATTTGTCTGTCTCTATGAATCAGTCTTTATGAACTCTGTGTGTCTGTTTGTCTAGGTCCCTCTTTAAAATCCATTTTAAGACTCCCCCCTCCAACTCCTCTCCCCTCCAGCAGGCCACTAATCACTTTTGTGCTTTTCCCTCAGCCCGTGGAAGGGACTCAGGGGTTGGCAGAAGTGCAGCAGGAGGTCTGGCAGTTAACATCATGAAGCCCGAGTCCCTGTGGAAAAGCTGTTGCAACGGGGGGTCTGTTCGACACGATTTCCCCGCCAGGAAACGCCGCCCACACAGCGGATAATCACAAAGACTTCAGTCAGACGCAAAGATAATTGTTTATGTGTCCAACTGCCAAAGCCACAGCTTTTGTGATAACGCTTGTTGTGCTTGGTCTGATAAAAAAAAAAACATGATCGGAAATTTGTCTTCTCAGGAGGTAGCATACAGCTGCTTTCCATGTAATAATCAGATAACAAAATATCATGCAGTACATGGCAGTACTAACGAGAGAATGAGTACTGAAGTATCTAGAATAAAAATAAAAATAAAGTCTTTCTTTGAAGACTTTGCTGCTAATAGAGAGCACTTATAAGGCCAAATATAATGAGCTAATGTCTGAGTGGGGCCCACACTCAAGTGAATTACTGTTAACATGAAACAACTCCAGTTTTAAAATGTAATTTATAATTTACTATGCAAAAACTCAGGACAGTGTTACACTTTTACTATTTTATGCTTATGTTTATTAAATGTTTCAGTGTTTTAGTGTTTAAATGGTCACTGTTGCACCGAGGGACTGAGAGAAACGCAATTTCAATCCTGTGTATGTCCTGTATATATTGCAGTTCTGACAATAAAGTTGACTTTGACTTGACTTTGATAATAGTAGTTCACACAAACACCATTTCACCAACCTTTCCACTGCCATTAATTTCACATTACACATCAATAGCTATTGAACTGCAAGTTTAAACAGCAGCAGCAGAAGCTAGCTGTTGCACTTCCTGCAGGAATATCATACATCTGCTGGAGCAAAGATGAGGGTTTAAAGACTGCTAAAATATTTTCCCCTTAAACTTCTATAAGAGGTTTGAGGATGGAGTGGCTTTGAGATGGTATATACATTATAACAGGCTCACTTTGGTCTATTCAAACAGAGGGCGTTCAAATAGCTTTTTTACATGAATAATAATTAATTATAACCCCCACAGAACTCCAATTTCAAAGATCTGAATTATCTCCAACCTGTGTCACATTATCAGTGTTATATTGGCCCAGCTTCGTGCAAGATTGTTGTTGGAGCTGTTATAAAATGAAAAACTTTGATGCATTGGAGAATACTGTATGTGAATATTGAACTTCCCCTGGAAATCAAAGCAATTTCCTGACTACATTTTGAACTTTATACTCTGCAACATATACAATTAATAGTCAAACGGAGAGGAAGCACACAAATTTCCCTAAACCTTATCCTGCACACCTCCCATTAGCAAGTCAAATAATTCATATGGACAAATAGAACCAATAGTTATTATTCAATATTGTTTTTCAATTCATAGCTACCATAAGTTTTTTGTTGTTGCATAAATTAGCATGCCTGCCACTTACATAGCGAAGCAATGTATTTGTTACCCCCCATATTTATAATCCAATTTTCAGCTGAGATCTGACAACTTCATTCATTCTGACATGGAAAATATTGAACACTACCATTTTCAGCCACTAGAAGGCCCTTGAGTAATATGGCAAGCCGAGTGTCTCATTATTAGGTAAAAGTGTCTATTAATGAGACACTTGGCTTGCCATACAAAGCCACCTTTGTCTCACTCTGGAACCAGAAAATGTCAAATCAGCTGCATTTTGCTGCGCCACCTAGTCGAAATGCAGCTGATTTGACCACTAAAGTGCATTTATTAATGAAAAGTTCAACTGAGACACACATTTAGAATAATTTCAAACAAATATTTGTGTTTAGGTGGTTATCTTGTTAAATTTCAAAGAAATGCACAGCAAGGCGTCCCTTTCCTCCTGCAGCCGCAAATCAGCTTAAGAAATGCAGCTGATTTGATCCTCACTGTGTATTTATTAAGGAAAAGTTCAACGGAGACAAACCTTTGTTATAGTTTTGAGCAAACAAATAATTGTTTTTAAGTGTTAATCTTGTTAAATTATTGTTAAAGTCCTCCAGTGCATGCTCCCGCGGCCACCATTTGGCAGCCATTCAATTTTTAGGTACAACACCGGCCCACATTTCCAGGTGATCAGCGGTGATGCATAACAAACGTGACGCATCAGCGGTGAAGCATTATAGATGCTACTAATACCAGTGGTGGGCAAATAAACACTAGAGAGCGCTAAAGCGCTAATCCGCTTACAGTGGACCTAAACTTTTTGTCAGCGTTTTTGTGGTTTGACTAACTTTTATAATTCATAAGCGGATTTGTGCTATTTTTATTTAAAATGCAGTACCGCTAATAACTAATTATCTATCAGTAAAAACCAATAAACTTATTTAGAGGCTCTTATTCTGGCTCTGTTGCTGCTAGTTTTACCTTTTTCCCCACCGTAAAGAGCAGAGAGGAGGGGGGAGGGAGCAGAGGGGAGAACAGACTCGGATCTACCATGTAGGAAATGATGCCGTTGCCTGGGGATCCCAATCAGCACCCCGGCCCCGCCGCGCCCCGGCCAGTCACCTACATCCCTAACATTGATCCTGCTTGTTAATGTACATTTAACATAAAAATAATTATAGTTACGATGAAAACGATCATTAAATACGCAATAAAAAACGGTCGATTTCTTTATCCCCCTACTAAAAATGGACTATTCCATCTTGACATCTTCCGGGTCAGAGGTGAACTCAGGGGCTAATTCTGTGGCTAGCTGTTTGTGCTGGGTACTTGGATAAATCCGCAGAGAACCCCGCTGTTTCAAGCCAAATTAACGCGGCCGGAGGATTTTATTGTGTGTTTTGTGTCGACCATTCGACGGTGAGTCGTTAGTTTTATGTATTTTAGTTACTTTTCATTAAATCTGTTGACTACCTATAGAATCTTGACATCTTCCGGGTCAGAGGTGAACTGGACGCTAACTCTGTGTCCAGCTGGTTGTGCTGGGTTACTAATGGATAAATCCGCAGAGAACCCCGCTGTTTCAAGCCAAATTAACGCGGCCGGAGGATTTTATTGTGTGTTTTGTGTCGACCATTCGACGGTGAGTCGTTAGTTTTATGTATTTGGGTTACTTTTATGTATAAATGCGGTGGCGACACACCCGTGTATTTGAGATTTAAAAGTGGTTTTAGGGATTAAAAGATCATTCTATTTTTTGTTAATTTCGTGGCCGAATAGAATATATGTACGTAAAGTATTAAATAAATCCTTTGATTTTTGTAATTTCATCCTTTTAGGATCATTTTTGTTACTTTTCAGTTGGCAGTGTAGTGCAAATATTGATAACGCTGCCGGCTATATATAAATATATATAATATATATATAATATATATATATATAAATATATAAATATATTAATATATATATATATATATATATATATATATGTATATATATANTACATTGTAAAAAATATCAAGGCAGACAAAAATAATAAGGCCTAAGATGTTATGTGATAAACTTTTATGGTTAATCTTTCATAACATGTAGTGACTAAAAACCAAAGTAAAATTTCAAATTAGGGTAGGTTTACAAAGTAAAGTGAAAATATTAAACTTGAGACAAATCTCAAACCACTCCAGCCTCCAAACCATTATACTTTCATCCAGAAAATGTGACAAATACATTTTTCGGGTGGTGTTACAAACTTTTTAAATATTTTCTAGGGTAGTTGAATAAACACAAAACTTATTGATCCACAAATGACAAATATTTCATTCTTTCTAGTACCATTTTACAAGAAGGGGTACCTTTATAAATTGGTAATAAAATACAGTATAAGGAGTAATAAATTAATAATTAAGTTTTAAACACCTACGGTAATATATTCTTAATAAGCAGAAATATATAAGTACAGTATTGAATTAGTAATCTTCTTCTTCTTCTTTCGGCTTTTCCCTCTTCAGGGGTTGCCACAGCAAGTCATCCTGCTACATCTCACTCTGTCCTCTGCATCCTCTGTTCTCACTCCAACGACCTCCATGCCTCCATATATGAAAAAACTGACAAAGTAAAAAAAAAAAAAGGAATATAAGAAATGTACAAAAATAAAGAATAAATGGTAAAATGGACTGTATTTATATATTGCCTTTCTGCTTATCAAGACACTCAAGCTTAACACTACAATATGTGCCTTCATTTACCCTTTCATACAACACTCTATTAGCTCTCTACAAAGATAGTTGAACAAATCATTCTAAAGAGAATAATCAGTGCTTTATCACATTCATACATCGATGGGACACACATCGGTATTAGCTCTCTACAAAGATAGTTGAACAAATCATTCTAAAGAGAATAATCAGTGCTTTATCACATTCATACATCGATGGGACACACATCGGAGGCAGTGAGGGGTTCAATGTCCTGCCAAGTGACACTTTGGCACATGACTGCTGGTGGATTTGATCCCCTAACTCTTATAATGGAGGACAACTGCTCTAACCACTCAGCCACAAATAATCATAATTTACTTAGATAAATAAAAGCCTTTGGAATCAACCTCCTTTAAAGGTCCAACCTTTTAAAAAAGGTTAAAACAATGGATGGAGGGACAGACAGACAGATGAATGGAAGGATGGATGATGTATGTATGTATGGATAAATAGATGGACAGATGGATGGATAAATGGAATATGGACGACAAATGGATGGGTGTATGCATGGATGGATGAATGGACAGACAGACAGATGGATGGATGAGTGGGTGGATGGATGGGTGGGTGAATGAATGATGGATGGGTGGATCCACGGATTGATGGATGGATGGATGCATGGATGGATGAATAGATGGGTGGATGAATGGATAGATGGATGGACAGATGGATGCATGAATGGGTGAACAGATAGATGGATGGATGAATGGATATTAGTCACTCCAATCCCATCCAACATCAAACAACTTGAACACAATGTTTTAATTCAGAACAAACTTGTTTCATTTTATTAAGGTGTATTATTTTTTTTTTCATTTTTGTTCAGACTTCTTCTTCCACTCCATTTTATTTTCTCCTCCTCTGAGCGACGCTGACTGCTTCACGTCTGACAGCAAGCCTTTCTTCCTTTCTGTCCCTGGCACTTTTACCAGTCAGCTCCACAGTTGTTTCATGTGTCCTCCCAGTCCGCACCACCCCCGTGCCTCTGCTCCTGTCAGACATGTGGTCCAATAATGGCACGGCCAGGTAGCTTAGCCATGTGGAATGTGACGACGTGTCCCAGGGCATTCTGAGCCCCCAGAGGGCGAGTGTGAGTGGACAGGATACAGCTTGTGTGTGGGGACAGTGGCAGCAAAAGTTTGTGTTTCATCAGGAAACACGTGTCGTTGCTTTAAATCTTTTACAAAATGGGCTGTTATTGATTTTTGCTTTCTACTCGTTACAAAACAATCTTACTGGAATATATACCTCACTGGTGTTTTATCTACAGATGGAAAAATCTGTGAGAAGATGAAAGTGCTGTTTTTTATTTTATAGGTTGACCTGTTCTGCGCTCACTAACGAGTAACGTTGTCAGGGCAGTTTGGCATCAGACAGAGACATCGTACAGAGTGATCACTGTGGGGGAAGTAAAACAGAGCTAGTCGATCACCCACTGAGCCTGAAGCCCTCAGAGCAAAAACAAAGAGGGAACAGGTCTTCAGGATAAAATCCACAGTGCGGCCACCAATGCAAAACGCCTGGATCGTTCACGAGGCCTCGTCTGATCCTGATCAAAGAAAAAAATAAAATACTGTGACAGCCTTCATTTTACTGAAGGAAAACAAATGGGTTGAAAAACCATTCTAAACATTAAATACTGAATATTTCAAAACAAAACAAAGGCCTACAATCCAATGCAGCTCACACCAGAGCATTAGACAAATATCACTTTATGTTGAAAAATGATGGCTCTGTAGCTATTTTAGTCAACACATAAAAATAACATTATCACTATTTTTCACTATATAAGTCGCACCTTTTTGTATAAATTTGCAAGTGCAGCGACTGAAACACCGAAGCGACTAATATATGTTTTTTTACCCATACTGTATTTATAAACCAGCTTTTGGCTGAGATCTGATGATTTCATTCATTCTGACATGGAAAATATTGAACACTACCATTTTCAGTCGCTACTGATATGGCAAGCCAAGTGTCTCATTAATACGTAGGTAAAAGTGGCTATTAATGAGACACTTGGCTTGCCATACCAAGCCACCTTCGTCTCACTCTGGAACTCCTGGAGCAAACGTCAAATCAGCTGAATTTCGCCACTCTGCCCGACAAAATGCAGCTGATTTGACCATTAACGTGCATTTCTTAAGGAAAAGTTCAACTGAAATACACCTTTGTTATAATTTTGAGCAAACAATTAATGGTTTTAAGTGCTGATCTCGTCAAATTCTTGTTAAAGTTCTCCTGTGCACGTTCCCGCAGCCACCATTTGGCAGCCAATCAGTTTTTGGCACAACACCGGTCCATGTTGTGGTCAGTGGTGATGCATGATAGATGCGACCTATACAGCGAAGCGACTTATTTATGTTTTTTCCAGTTTATTAGACATATTTGGACTGATGCGACTTATACGGCAGTGTGACGTCTACGACGGCAAGTATGGCAAGTCTTTTAAGATTTTGTGAGGAACGATCCTCTGATTGAACAACAAAATGTAGCTCTGCACCTGTAAAACTGTCTACTGCGCTACAGATATTTGACTGTGTTTGCTAATGTTCATTAGATGTGGTGAACTTGAGTTGACTCCAACATTTTTATCAATTTTACATTTAGTAAATTAGTTTTTATTAATTTCTTACTATCTACTATCTATTACTTTTATAATCTGTTTGTATGTTTAGTAATCTGCTAGCCTCTTAGGCAGATAACTTTCCCTAATTTTCATTTGATAATGTATGTGAATGTTTTTGTATCGCACCTTGAGGTATATTTGATGTGAATTAGCGCTTTATAAATACAGTAAACTGAACTGAAATGAACTGAACATTTGTAAAGTACTGTATTCCTGAGCATCCAGAGTCTGAAGCAAACCAGTGTTGTTTTCTCTGCTTGTATTTCACTCCGCAGCTATGTTCATAGTCCGGTCTAAATTTATAGACAAGGTTGGGAGATGTCCAAAAATGACTAAATGAACTCTACAAGGAACTGTACGGAAAAAAAAAAAACCTCACAAAAAAAGCCTCAGATCGACCCTACTAAATCAAAGACTTAACCCAACCCCACTGACCATAATACTTCATCTGTCACAAATCCATTCTTCTAACAAACCCAAAGTGATGACATGTAGGCTACATGTGATATACCTTGTATCAAACCTCTAAAAATCCATTCAGATACTCAACCAGCGTACATCCTGCACATGCAGACGGTCCTGTTGTGAAACTCTTACAGTTTATTCGCTCCTCTCTGAGGACCAGCACTCGGTTTAGGTAGAGTGATTCATGAACAGAGAGGAAGGAATGTACGGTATATGAGCACCACATGTCCTTTCTGCTGCATGCTTCCTGCACACACATGGCAACAGGTGCAGCTCTGAATACACAGCACTGAAAAGACCCTTGTTAACGCTGGCACCGGACTCTCAGCTGCATCATGTTGCAACGCTGCTGTCTGTGTGGTCACTGAACTGTTATATGGAAGCAGAGATACCGTGCACTATGAAGCAAAGCATGCACAAACACCATATAGATGGCTGCAGCCAGTACTATTTATAACAAACAGAGGCGGTCCTATCCTGTTTGGTGCTCTGGGTGAACAACCCCTCTGACAAGTAACACTATTGCACTTCACGAAGCACAAAATAAATTGCACGTCTTACCCTTCTTTAAACAAGTGAATCTAAAACCTTTCAAAGAAGAAATATAGATTAAACTGCACAACATCTGCCACCTAAATATTGAGCCTTCTTGTCTTCCTTGATGCAAAGTCATCAATAATGTCATCATATGTAATCTGCTCAGCAGTTGTATGCCTGACGTGTTTCTTTACCGTTATTTAAGGAGGGGAGACTGCAGCTCCCTGCCCACTGAAATGTCCTTCAGCCACAAAGTCACACCACAGATTCGGTTTTGTATTATTTTTTCAGCTATTTCACAAAAAAGATCCATGAACAATTGGTTATACCGTAGTTAGAATACTGTATTGTAGATGAAATGTGCTTTGTTTGGGGGTAATCAATGGTGTGGTTTCCATAGCAAACTAATTGTATCAGGTGTGCTATCAGATGCATCCCTGGCCCAGCAAGAGAGATGATAAAATGCCCCACCTTCTTTCACAACCTGTGTCAGACCTCAGCAGAAGCTGCACCACCTGTACCTGGCAGAGATATGAAACTGATATGTTGGAGAGACAGGCTACATGAAATTATGCGTTTTATTTTTTGGACAGGGAGGGCGGGGTGCTCGCACTGCCCTTGACAAGAGGCCGCCCCGGGCAGTTGCCTGTATCACCCATATCAGAAGCCGCTGCTGATTAAAAAATAAAAATAAATCACTATTTTCAGATTAATTAACCTCTTCAAGTTGCTCTGAAGGTTTCCTAACTTGTAGATGCATCAAAAAGAACAATGCTTATCATTTAATATTTTTTTGTACATTCCTTCTCTTCAGGCTGTAACAGAAGGAAATATGTGCAGAAGTTTAGGGATGTTTATGCAACTACAACATTATAGTCAAAGTAAAATATAGGATTGAGAAGATAATTGAAGAAGGAGTTAAACACAATTAATAATTCATTTTTGTTTGATTGCACACTATTCCTATTGTAGCAGCTGCTAGTGGTGAGCTAACAGTGTGATGGGGAAGGACCCAAAGATGCAGATAGAACACAAAACTAACAATTTAATTACAACATGAAAAGACTGACAAGGCAACTAAACTAGAAACCAGGAGGAAAACAACAAGGAGCACACATGGAAGAGGTGAGAGACTCAACAGTATGACACACTGATGAGTGACAGTGAACCAGGAGTGGCTGGGAGCAGTGAAAACAGCTGAGATCATCGACATGGAGGGCGGCTGAGAATGGTTACCATATTTTTCACCCATATGTCGTATTTTTTTGCACAATTTACATGCCCTGTGACTTATAGGCAAAGCAATGTATTTATAGATTTTTCCCCATATTTATAAACAAATTTTTGGCTGAGATATGAGTTTTCATTCATTCTGACTGAAAATATTGAACAATAACCTGATGCATGCTCAATAATCCAGGTAGAAAAATCTAAAAAAGCTAAGTCTGGTCCTCTGGACATTCCGTATGTTGCTGGAGTTTCAGAGAAACTGAGGCATTTATTTTCTAAACACAACGTCCCAGTGGCTTTTAAACCCCAAAATACATTACGGCAAAGACTGGTTCATCCCAAAGATCCAGTCCCCCGGCACAAACAGAGTAATATTGTGTATGCTGTTCAGTGTCAGGAGGGCTGTGATCAGTCTTATATCGGGGAAACTAAACAGCCACTGGCCAAAAGGATGGCCCAGCACAGAAGATCAACATCATCAGGTCAGGACTCTGCGGTCTACACTCATCTCCAGGCCAGCGGTCACTCTTTCAGGGATGAAGATGTTCACATCCTTGATAGAGAGGAACGATGGTTTGAGAGAGGAGTAAAGGAGGAAACCGTCCATCATTAAACAGAGGTGGAGGCCTCCGGGTTCAACTGTCCCCCTCTTACAATGCTGTTATTGCTAGTATCACTCAGCCCTCTGTGAATAGCAAACAACCATCAGGGTGCTAACGATCCATCATTAGGCTGATGGTCCTCCTTGATCATGTGAGCAGCTGGTTTCAGCTGTCATCAGCCAACTGGTTGATCCACTGTGGGAGGGTGCTATTTATAAGACTGAGCTGAATACAGCACCTCAGACTGAGGAAGTCTTTCGGACGAAAGACAAAATGTTTCTACTTTTTTGTTTTGTATTTTGAATGTCCAGAGGACCAGACTTAGCTTTTTTAGATTGAACAATAACATTTTCAGCCACTAGATGGCACTCGAGTATGGCATGCCGCTGTATCATGTAAAATGTAAAAGTGGCTATTAATGACACGATCGGCTTGCCTTAGGCTGCCACTTTCATCCAGCTCACTTGGAGCAACGGTCAAATCTGCTTAATTTTGATATACCATATATAAAATGAGATTGGTTTAGTTTTTGAGTATTACAATCACCTGAAAAAAAAAAGTTTTTTGATTCAAAGCTCTGTAAATATTTTCCCTCCTAAATGAAGAAATAATAATAAATGCTAAAAGACAACAACTATGGTATTTTTATTTCTGCTATTTTACCTGGGGAGAAGCAAAGCTTTGATGACACTTTTTGAGGCGTGCGTCTCATGATGAAGGTGTGGACTGAAGGCTCAAAATGCAAATGTCACTTCTTGCAGCTCCAATTTCTTTTTACAAAGACAGAAAGTAACGTGTGTTTAGCGAGAGACATGCACGTATTTGTTGAAACAAACTGGTTGTGAGATTTATATACAAATATTTTCAATATGTTTCGCTGCCTTCAGTGTGAACATTTCCAAATTTAGTTTATGAAGCAGCAATAAACATTTCCAGCTGCTGGTGATGATATAGACAGGGGCTATTCAAATGGCGGCCTGTGGGACTTTTCCGCCCGTGGGTGACTTAAATCCGGCCCACTTCGTAAAAAAAATAAACAAAAATTGGGGAGGTGTCTTTATTGCATTTATGATTCAATGCAATAAAATAAAAACACATTTAAAAGGTAACATTGTAAAACTTGGTTTATTTACATAATGACTTAAATCGCTGAATGCCCGGCCCCCGAGCTGTTGGCTTTCAGAACTATGACCCCCTGAGCAGTTTTGTTGAATAGCACTGTCTGATATAGACCCACTTTTGGAAAGATATGTTCTTGCTGACTGACTACAGCTTCACATGTGAGTGTAGATTTATGTGTTCAGCCTTTGTTTTTGCTCTAAAGGATCAGAAGGTTCAGCTGGTGAGGCTGGGATGAGACCAGAAACAGAAAAATAAGCTGAACGTTCACAGACAGCTGTGTCCTCTGAGAGGAGTGGTGCAAACAGGAACCTAAAACTTTTCTAATCATGTTAAATTGAGACACTGACGTATCCGTTGGAGTTTGTGCGTGTGGACGTAGCTGGGTGTTTTTCCAGCTTGTCGAGTCGTCCAGTTGTGTGTGTTTTTGAGCAGCTGCTGAAGAAGACTTGTGTCTGAGAATCAGTATCCGTGTGCGTCTGTGTTTGTTCTGACCATGTGCAAACATTTATGTGTAACTTCAGGAATGTAGCAGTGTCTCATCCAGACATCTGCTTTCTTATCCACGCGTGCATGTGTGTGTTTGTGTGTGCACATGTGTGCATTGGAGGTAAAGAGGTATTTATTTTTCAGAATGAGCTTATTTTTTTCTCTTTTACCTCATGGGGCGAATAATCTCAGAGAGTTTGATGAAACTTACAGAAAGTAATCACTGGATGGACATTTGTTTTTGTTTCACCCATTTAACCTTAACCATTGTAATAAATTGCTGGTTGCTACAACAAAAAAAAACTTTTATTCATTCAACAACTAGGATTTTTGTTTCACCTCTGAATCAAGTCCAGACTGTAACGTTTTTACTTTGTTCAGAATTAAAAGTAATCTTCTAATAGATACAACGTGTGAATATGCATGCTTAAGTACCGGTACATGTTTACATGAAAAGGTTTGGAGAGTTTTATAAT